>JAQHUG010000230.1:1987666-2023074 GCA_028555095.1 Dicrostonyx torquatus | reverse complement strand
CAAAACAATCCTATACAACAAAGGAACTTCCGGAGGCATTACCATCTCTGACTTCAAACTCTATTACAAAGCTACAGTATTGAAAACAGCTTGGTATTGGCATAAAAACAGAGACACTGACCAATGGAATCAAATTGAAGATCCGGATATTAGTCCACCAGCCTATGAACACCTAATATTTGACAAAGAAGCTAAAAGTATACAATGGAAGAATGAAAGCATCTTTAGCAATAAAGTTTTTAGTTCCACTGACTTTAACTGCTGTCATACAAATTCTTCAAATTATAGGTTCGATCGAATTACTGCGTCATTAGAATACAAGGAGCAGTAAGCCTTTATTTTACTAGCTAACATTCTTCAGGAGACATTGAAATGAATGTCGGCCACTTTGTAGAAATATTGACGACTGAAATCACAGCTTTCGCACACAGTGAAGGCAGTGCAATCAAATGTGCTCCATTATTTTAGGGATTTAGCAAGAATGCAGAGGTTACTGCAAGTCTTTCGTGAAGCAGAGAGCAGAAGACTGTATCAGGTCATGGGAAGAAAGCGCTAATGTCTCAGGCATTCACCCGTTCAGCTTTTAGGATTCTATGGCGGTGATGTAATCACCAGGGAGGAATATTAGGAAGAATTACATAAACCTCTCTTCACCAATTGTCAGCTTGTATACTGTAGATTAAGCACTGCCACAGGCTTCTAGTGGTTGGCGACTCACGCTGCAGAAAATGTCACAGGGCCTTGCAAGCCCCCTAGCTGTGCTCCATAGAGCAGAAAATTAAGCCTGGCATATTTGGGGGAGGAGTATTCTGGTTTGTAAGAATTTATAAAAATAGCCATATGGAAAGAACCCAGGGTCACATTTGCAAGTTTTTAATAGTTTTGCCATAAATAATTTTGTCACACATGTTAAAATCTTATCTCATTCTGTCTCAAAGCCTAGATAATATTTACTTGCAAGAATTCATTTTCTCTTCTAATTATGAAGATATATAAAAAGGACAATAAATTATTTTTACATTTATGGCACATCAAAATATACTGAAAAAAGTCAGCATCAACAACTGCATTCTGTCTTCAATTACTCGATTATTTTGCTTGCTCTTGAGTAAGTATGAACCAATAATCATTTATCAAAGTATTAGAGTTTCATCATGAATTAATTAGATTCATTACACAAAGGCAATGCTACAAATGGAATCATTAATCTAAATAACACCAGGCTGAAGTTTATTGTTTATTTTATGGGTTTGAATTATGCTTAGCTTTCAAAAAAATACTTTCTGTAGTAACACATTTGCTTAGGCATTTTTGAAACATTTAAATGCATTTTTCTCCCATTGCAGCAACATACAGCTTTGTCAGACGGTTACACCTTATTTGTGAATGTAGACTAAAACCGTGGTGTTGAAATGTTCAACAGAAGGGGTCAATTAGAGCAAAAGGGCACACTGTTGTTTCTAGAAAAGTTCGCATCGAGCTATTTATTTTGAGTCAGTGATTTCATCAAAATAAGGTTATGTCTCCCTATCCCAGTCCGCTCTTCTTACTTTCCTTTGGCTGCTGTCCTGCGAACCTTACAGTCCCGAGTAGAATGAGGTAGCTAGAGTCTGTCAGGGGAGGCGAGGAGTTAGGCGAACAGAGTAAACAGGTTCTCAGAAGGGGAGCACAAAACGTTCACAAGCCAACAGTTCCCTGAGTCCCCTCATCAGCCAGTAAGGGCTCCACTGTAAAGGAAGGAGAGGTCAGCTTAGGGGTTGCAGGTCAAAGACGAACCAATAGTGGCTTCAAACTGGCTGCAAAACCAGAGAAAATTGATGACATTAACACAATGCTTTCTGGGATTCAAGTTAACAAAACCAAAAGGGTAAATCCATAGCAATCGAGGCTGTTGTTGCTCTTTTCAAGCCCAAAGCTAACACAGACTGAAGGGTAAAGTCATGTTAATAAACCCAGTCAGTTATCTCTTAAACACTAATGAGCTTCTGGCCACACAGAATACACTGACTACAAAGTTAAAATGCACAGTAATAGACTCTGATTAATAGAGTTTTTCCTTGTTAGCCCAAGCAAGCAGAGAAGTTGTCACTCCGGAGGCTCACATTATTCTGGGTAGAATACAGTTTTTTAGATGTTCTACTCAATAAAAGGCTCAACAGACAAAGCCTTGAGGCAAATGGTTCTCTCTTCTAGCTTTTCCCTTTGTCCTTTCTTGCAAGGCACAGAGAGTACCCCTGCTCTGAACTCTGCTTTCATTAAAAAATTTCCTTCACCTTTTCACTGTGTTCCATTTAGCTCTTTGTCTAGGAAGATGCTTCAGGAAAGGTCTGTCTAAACTTAGGCTGAGTCCTCAGCCCAAGGATGCAGGCGGTTTTCTGTGAGTTCTGTCAGCAGTGCAGAAAGGCCCATTTAATACCCGTGCAAAGAATTCCTGACTTCAGAGAACACCCACCCCCCCGGACACACCCCTTCCCTTACCACCTTAGCCTTCTCACACTTCTGAAAACTCAACACTGATTCTCTTTGCCATGATCTGAAGGGGCGACCTCTGTCTCCCCAAAGTCCTATTGATCAAGCTCATAGCATTTGCTTAGTACCTGCGTTGTGAATGTCACTGTTTTGTTTGCAGTGAGGAAGCCTGTGCTCCCTGATTATTTGTCTTATCTAATAGCCTCTGTTATATGACATTTTCTCCTCGTATTCATCTAACCGCTCCCGACATCTTGTCTTTTCCATAAGCTGTTCCATTTAAAGGAGGAAAAGCTGGCCTCCCATGACTCCAAGTGTACCACACACGGCTCTGTCCTCACTCTTTCCTGAGCTGCTTAGAACACATACTCTCAACCAGTGTTTTGTGGACAGTGCTTGGACTGACTGCTTTTCCGCCGATGATTTTTCTGTTTGTGGCCATGCAGGTGCATGTCTCCATGACAGAATGCAGGTGCATGTCTCCACGACAAATGCAGGTGCATGTCTCCACGACAGAATGCAGGTGCATGTCTCCACGACAGAATGCAGGTGCATGTCTCCACGACAGAATGCAGGTGCATGTCTTCACAACAGAATGCAGGTGCATGTCTCCACGACAGAATGCAGGTGCATGTCTCCACGACAGAATGCAGGTGNACGACAGAATGCAGGTGCATGTCTTCACAACAGAATGCAGGTGCATGTCTCCACGACAGAATGCAGGTGCATGTCTCCACGACAGAATGCAGGTGTGTGTCTCCACGACAGAATGCAGGTGCATGTCTCCACGACAGAATGCAGGTGCATGTCTCCACGACAGAATGCAGGTGCGTGTCTCCACGACAGAACACACAGCTGCTCACATCACACTTTAGTCTGTCTTGTTCAAGGCCCCACGAGAGAAGGCGGCTCTTTATAAAGGCTTCCCCCTGATTAGGTCAGCCAGCCAGCCACAGATCCTTAAGGACCACTCTGCTCAAGTCGACCTGCACAAAACTGCGATCGGCTCTGAGGCTGCGCTCTGCAGTAAGCAAAACAAACTGGAGCCAAGGCTGCCAACAGGAGGCAACTCCATGCGGCCAGCAGCTTCTTTGGTTTCCTCTAGTGTAAGTTACACAATGCTACCTTGTAGGAAACCCTCTGTGGCCTTTTTATCTGGGTTACACTTTTTCTTATAAAAAAAATTTGGCTTACAAAACCAAAATGCTTTCTGACAAAGAATTTTTATTCTAAAAATGTAGAAATCTTGAAAGACTGCAAGGAATATTATAGTGTGTGTGTGTGTGTGTGTGTGTGTGTGTGTGTGTCTGTCTGTACTACCTTGATACAATAATCGCTTAGATGTTTCCCAAGGGCATTATGGTGGGCCAGTGGTTAGATTGCAAAGACAACATAGTATATGAATCTCCATCTGCAAGACTTCTAAATCTGAAATTGTGAATGGCCAGGCATTGCCACTCATGCCTTTATCCCTGTACCCATCAGGTGGAGGCAGGTAGATTTCTATGTGCTTAAGACTAACCCAGACTATGGCAAAGCCTTGTCAAAAACCATGGAGTTAGAGAACACACTAGAAGTTGTCAGACAATGGGGATAAAAGGTACATGGTTTTAAAAAGATAGCACAGAGAAGCATATAATTATGGAAGAGGTCCGGATCTTGATTGTGTAGACAGTCACACAAACTATACTTATATACATGCTTGTGTGTGTGTGTGTGTGTGTATGTGTATGAAGCAGAACACACACACACACACAAGCATATGTGGGAATTATCACAACCCCTATGAATACCAATGCTTGCTTCCTGTTTGGCATTTTGCTACTCAAATATGTTGGAACTCTATATACATTGTATATTATGCATATATTTGCAACTTCCTATGAACCTAAGATTTCAAAGAAAAAAGCTACAAAATTAAGGTGTCTTTCCTTGGTTCCCCTAGCCTAATAGGTTCTGTGTGAAGTTTTTTATATACACTTTCCCCAAAGTTCTACATGCTGTGTCCCACTCACTCTGGTGATCCTGCAGTCACCTTCTGTGCCACCCACCAGTGCTAATGTGACAACATCACATCTTGAGTTCAGGGTCCAGCTGCCAGGACCACATTAGACAGAAGCAATCACGCACTAGTTTGTGGGGCTCTTTTCACTTAATGGAACATCATGGGCATTTTAATTCCCGTTATGAGGTTCTCCTCTGTCTCACTTTGAGGTTCTTCTTAATTTGCATCAATCATTTTCCTAAGGTTAAATACTATGCAGAAGAGCTAGGCCCTGGTGCCATTATCATTGGATGCACATCTTCTTAGACCGAGATGGAGCGGGGAGGGCCTTGGGCTTCCCATAGGGCAGGGTATCCTGCACCATCTTAAAGAAGCAGGGGGAGGGTGGTGGAGTAGTGGGGGAGCGGGAGGGCCGGGAACAAGGGGAGTAAATGTAAATTTTTTAACAATAATAAAAAAAAGACTCAAAAAAAATACTATGCCTCCAAACTTCCAAACGTGTCCCTAGTCCAGATAACTATTTTCAAACTTTAGAATTGTACTTAATATGTATCCAACTCTATCATGATAAATAGCATGATAAACAACAATAACAACAACTTGGGCCAGGAAAGGGCTACAGGTAACAGTCTGTCATGGTGGGAGATCAGGCTGCTGATTGTCCTGCCCGCTCTCTGGCTCGTGCTTAGCTGACGTCTTACGCAATACCGGATCACTTGCACAGAGGTGACACCACTCACAGTGCCGGGACCCTCCCACAGCAATCAGCCATCAAGAAAAGTCTTTACAGACATGGCCACATGCCAATCTGATCCGGGAAACACTTCCATCGAGACTCCCTGCTCAAGTCCCTTCAGGTTGTATCCAGTTGACAGCTGAAGCTACCTAGGACCAACAGTCTCCATGGAGCTAATTAAATTGGTTTTCACTTAATATGTCCCAACTGAAATCTTGAGAGCACATGAAACATGTTGTTTCCAGGATTCTATCTGTGTCAATATTGAAACAACTTTGTAGTTCTAATAGAACAAGTCAAAATATTGCTATCATTTTCTCCTATGACACTCAATCTACGCTGTTGGCTCCCTCAAAAATAATCCTGAATTTAAGCATATCCCACCACTTCGATTTTCATCATCCCATTGTGTCCATTAAGGTTTCTAGCCTGAGTTCCTGAGACAGGTTCGAATGTCTCTCCTCTGTCCTCACTGCTGTGTGGAAGATCAGCACTCAAATGCCCCTTATAAGTGACAAAATACAATAACATGTGACACGTGTCCTCCTAAACAGACCTGTCCGCTTGTTCTTTTGTTCTCTTCAATGCTTCACCCGTTAGTTCTAACCCCATTTGCTGCTCTAATCTCCATGTGCTCCTTCTAGAACATGCACAGACCCCTATGCTTCTTATCTTCCAACATGAAGATCTGAAAGGACAGCTTCCCTGTCTTGTGATCCAGCTGCTCAAGGGACAGCACTGTGGATGCGACATTGTCACTACACGTGCTGTATCGCAATTTCCTCTAGAAGTGCGCAAGTGAAGAGAGAAGGACTTGGGAAATAAACCTCACAAATCCAGGGAAGCGGGAGCTTGCAAGATCTCACACACACACGCACACACACACACACACACACACACACACACACACACACCACATTCTCACATACACACATCACACAATATACTCACACATACCATACACACAACACACATTCTCTCACACACAACCATACTCACTCTCTCACTCTCTTTCTCTCACTCACTCTCCCTCCCTCCCTCCTTCACTCTCTCACTCACTCTCCCTCCCTCCCTCACTCACTCTCACTCACTCTCTCCCTCCCTCCTCTCTCTTTCTCTCACTCTCTCTTACTCATCTCTCTCACTCTCACTCACTCACTCTCTCCCTCCCTCCCTCTCTCTCTTTCTCTCACTCTCACTCTCTCTTACTCATCTCTCTCACTCTCACTCACTCTCTATCTCTCCCTCCCTCACTCTCTCTCTCACTCACTCTCTCTCCCTCCTTCTTTCACTCTCTCCCTCTCTCTCCCTCCCTCACTCACTCACTCTCACTCACTCTCTCCCTCCCTCCTCTCTCTTTCTCTCACTCTCACTCTCTCTTACTCATCTCTCTCACTCTCACTCACTCTCTATCTCTCCCTCACTCTCTCTCTCACTCACTCTCTCTCCTTCCTTCTTTCACTCTCTCACTCTCTCTCCCTCCCTCTCTCTAACTCTCACTCTCACACATCCCTCTCACTCTCACTCACTCTCTCTCTCTAATTCTAACTCACTCACTCACGTGTTCCATAGTAGCAACTAATTTTGAGGAAGCGGAGACTTTGGAGAGGAGGCCTTAGACCTGTCGCCATCCAGTTCTGCAGTGTGATCCAGGGATGCAGCTCGTCCATGCCGAGGTGACCTTGTCCTGCTAGAGCTGCCTCTGTGTCACCGCAGACCTCGAAACAGTCACTTCCCTATACTTCAGTTATCCACAAAAACACCAAGTAGGACTTGGGTGAACTCGCTCTATGGAAGTCTCATACAATTCCTTACCATTCCCTGGGGGACTCACAAACCATAGCTGGTACAGACAGACAGACAGGTGTAATGATATGATATGATATAATAGAGATGATCAAAAGTAGGTAGGTGAGTACTAAATAGACATTAAGATAGAAGAGAGATCAGTAGGTAGATAGAGATAGACAGGATCTAGATATGATCTGAAGGCTTCTCAACGTGTAAATCATGCCCGAAGGCTTGGTCCCCAGTGTGACTCTGTTGCGTGTGGCAGAAGTCTGGGATTATGTTGTAGGCATCTGAGTACGGAGAGGATGCTGTAGAGGGGTGGTTCCTGGGAGAAGGCATATGAAGCCCTATTTCTCCCTCTCAGCTCTGTCTCCGCTCCTGATTCCAGACGTAGTCACTGGATCATTGGACATTATACACTCTAAGTCCATCCATTTTCTTTCGAAACTTTGACTTCATTTTATACTTTACAGAGGGGTGGTGTTCTTCTATATGCATGCCCATTTTTCATTATCCATTCATCTGCTGAGGGACAACTAGGTTGATTACAATGCTTTGCTATGGTGAATAAAGCAGCAACCAACACGGGTGCTTCTTTGTAGGGTGACAGATTTCCTAGGTCTTGTTCTGTCATGGACTCTTCGGATTGGTGGTAGATAAGGGTGTAAGATATATTTGATACTGAAAGTATAAAATTTAACGTGATGCTCATAGCTTCCATTCTGAATGCTTATTCTAACTATATAAAAGTTCAGTGAGCTGTATCTCTGAATAAAACCTTGGATAAGGTTAGTTTTCCTGTATTTTAATTCATTTTCAGAAATTTTATAATAAATATTATAAGATGCATCCTGACACTTCTAGATGTGCCAGCAAGTAAAGGAGTCAAACAGCAGTGCCTGCTGAGGTGAAGAAAACCTTTAAACTTGGAGCTTACAAAGCCATGAGCCGAATAAATTCCTCTCTATTTTATAATTGGTTATGTGCGGTAGATTTTTGTAGTGATATAAAGTGTGACCACCTGACACCATCTCACTAGTGATACCAATGTGTGTGACTCTATTCATCTCTATGGATATGTGCGTGTGAATAATATATATGTGTGTGACTATCATGTGTACGGATCTATGAGTTACATATATGGACAAGACTGATACATGTGTATGAGACCAAGACATACAGTAAGATATGTGTGTATATAATTATATATATAGTGTGTATCATATACACATATATACAATATAATTATATATATCATTTATTTATATATCAATATATATACCATTTCTTTATTATGCATAGATTCAAATTAGAACATAATGCTCATAGATCAGAGAATTTTGTTTGTGTCCCTTTCACTTCTGTATTTCTGTTTAAAAATCATCCATAGAATATATAAAGTTATAGATAATTATGAAAATATGTTATTTATCTAGTTCTACAAGTAATTCCCTAATTCTGAAGAATAATAAATGAGTGACCTATTCCTGGGGAGTTCTAGGAAACCACAGAGAAGCCCCTCTGCTCTGTGGCTGCACGGTCCCCTGTCACAACATCTCTCCACAGCAGTGAAGAGTTGAGTCAGTTCCACGGAAGTTACCTCATTCCACAGACTCTATACAGCAAAGGGCAAAGGGAACACAGCTTCCAGTTTCCACTTACGCCTGCTAACTTGCAGCATGGACCCCTGTGTTTACCCTACTGCAGTTGTTAGGGGATTACAAACAACTGTACATGTGGTTTCCTGGAGCTGAAGCTTCTCATTCAGGGCTTGACTACTAAGAGGAAAGAAATAGAGGTGTCTGTCCTCCCTTCCACAAATGTTTCCTCCAAAAAGTAGCACCTCTTTAGACCGAAGGAATAAACCAGGGATCAAAGAAGACAATTGGTATTTTGAGCTGGAGACAACAAATTAGGAAAAATATAATATTAGATGATGAATAAGAGATGCAAGTCGGTTGGCAGTGTGGTTTTTACTCCAGAGCTCAACAGAATCTTCTCTACAGGTCACCTTCTAGTCTACAAAGTAATTTTTACCAAAATCAATAATCATAACAATTTTTTGTATTCTATCACGTTTTAGAGGAATAAAACTAGAGATCAACTCCAGAAAGACAACAGAAACCACACAAATACCTGGGGATCAGCAATATATTCTGCATGTCTACTGAATTAGGGATCAAACTAAAAAATTTTGGGATAAAATGAAAACAAAAACACAACAGAATTTTCAGGGTACAACTAAGCCAGTTTTGGGGGGAAATTTTATAGATTAAGCGTACATTAAAAACCCAGAGTGATCCCATTCTAGTTTGCTTCTTGAGTGCTGCAGCAGTAAACATTAGGACCAGAAACATGGGAGGAAAGGGCTTATTTGGTTTAAGCATCCATTTCACAGTCCATCTTCTAGGGAAGGCAAGCAGGAACACAAACAGAATAGAAACCTAGAGGCAGCAACTAAGGCAGAGGCCATAGTATGCTCAGCTTACTTTCTTATACACCCTAGAAGTGACACACAGTGAGCTGGGTCCTCTCCCATCGGTCATTAATCAAGAAAATGCTCCACAGACTTATGCACCGGTCTGTCAGATGGAGTCATTTTCTTAGTTTTCTCTTCTCCTAGACAATCCAAGCTCATGTCAAGCTGACATGACTCACCAGCTCAGAGCTCAAAGAAAGGAAGCAATGATTGACTTCAAAGTCAAACCCAAAGCATGGGCAGCAGGAAAAACACAGGCTGTGGCAACTTAGTATGTAGTCGGTCAACTCAGTAAAACACTGGCTCGTTGAAATTAAAGCATGTTTGATAAAAAAAAAAATCCAAGTGAAAGTATCCAAAACAGAGAGAGGCTCCAGATTAATAAAATTAGAAACAAATGATGTATAGGTTACTCAAGATGACAATGATCCAGGGGTAATTGGGAAAATGCTTTGATTTATTTTGCAACACCAAAAAATATAAAAGAAACTGACTAATTCAAAGGCTCTCATGACTTATCAATGTGAAATCAAGGAGATAAAAAATAAGTTAAATAGATTCATAAGAAGCAATAATAAATCCTTCTCACAAAGAAAAGCTGAAGTCAGAATGGACATACTCCCCAATTCTAGAAAGGTTATAAAGAAGAGCTTACACCAACATTCTTTAAACTAACACATAAAATAGACATGGCTAAGACACTACCAAAGTCATTTCAAAGGCAGCATTATCTCCTACCAAAGCCAAATAAGGACACAACAAGAAAGAAAGCTATAGTTCAATTTCCATGACCATAAACAAATATTTTCACTACAGGCTAATTTCTTCATTAATATACATGCAAGAATTCTTAATGCTTGCAAACCAAATGTAATAATACATTAAGAAGATAACACACCATGACAAAGTTGATTTTGTCCCAAGGATACAAGACTGGTTCAACACTTACAAATCAATAAATGTAACAGACTACATAAGTAGATTTAAGAACAAGTATCACATGATCCCATCGGTAGAAACAGCATTCAATTGCCCCTCATGATCAAATCCTTGGAAAACTAGGGATAGAAACTGCGAATCTCAGCATAGCAAAGGCTACTCATAAAACGTCTATTATCAACATTGCATTAAGTAAAGACAAATTTTCAATTATTTCTTTTGAAATAGAGAATGAGATCAAGGTGTTCACCCTCTGCTTTCACTCGGGACAGTATTGAAAAATTTGGAGTAATGAAATAAAATACATAAAAGAGACAGAAATAGGAAAGTAAGAGTAAAGGTCACTCTATTTGTAGATGATATGACCTGATACTTAAAAGACTTTCAACTCCCTGAGACTCACAGGCCTGAGACTCACAGGCCTGAGACTCACAGGCCACTTTTACCAAAGCAGAAAGACAAAACCCACATACACCTTTCACAATGATCTTGCTTGGAACAGAATCTGAAGAAACAGATTGACAGTGCCTTCTAAAATGCCTAGAAATAAAATAAATAAGAAAGTGAGACTTCTGCAATGAAAACTTTAAAACGTTGAAGAAGACATTAAAAGATAGAAAGACCTCCCAGCCTGAGATATTATAAAAATGACGATACTATTGGAGACCTACAGACTGAGTCAGTACCCACCAAAATGCCTCCCATAGTTTACACAGGACTAGGAAAACGGTCCTAAAATCCATTTAGAAACAAACGAAAACACACACACACACACGCACGCACACACGCACACACACACACACACACAAAGCAAGAGCAAGTCTAAGCAGAAAGGATAATACAGGTGGCGTCCTAGTACTTGATCTCATACTATAGTTCAGGTAAACAGCAATGAAAAAGTAATGCATCTGCCCTAAGACAGATGTGCAGTTCACTGGAACAGAAGAAAGAACAAAGAATTAAAATCATGGCACAAATGCCTATATTTGGATAGGGCATATATTTGAAAAAGAACAGACTCAGGGACCCTATGTTAGACCTGAAACCTTGAAAATACACGAGGAAAACATTTTAATACAGAGGCCCAGGCAAATTCTGTCTAAAGAGAATGGTATAGCATAGGAAATAATCCCAAGAATTAAAAGTATTATATGACATAAGAAAACGAGCTGCCCAACAAAACAGTAAACACATACACATGAGCGATGCTACATGGAATCAACAGCTCTTATACACATATGTGTATGCGTAAAAATAATTACAAAAGAAAAAGAAATAGACAAGACAGCCAACACGAGAAAAAATGGGCCTGACATTCAAAATATATAAGTCAAATGCACCAGTGAACTGGAGACAGCTTTCAAGAAATGCAAATGGCCAGAAATACTGAAAACGTATTCAACATCCTCAATCACTGGGGAGATGCGAATTAAAGCATCTCTGGAGTTCCTTCTCACCATAGTCAGGCTGTTTTCATAAAGAGAACAAATGGAATCAGCTCCGGAGAAGTGCTGAAAGAGGGAGCTGTGCTGCCGATGTGCATATAAACTAATGTAGGCAGTTCTCAACAAAGAATCCTGAAAACAGGACTGACTTATGACCGGCCTTATCAGTCCTGGGTATAAACCCAAAGACCTATCACCCTCTTCTGGCCTCTGCAGGAACCTGAGCAGACATGCCATATACACACAGACAAACACATATACACATAAGTAAAAATAAGTTGAAGGTTAATAAAATATATCCGTAAGCAATAGCTGGGTATAGTAGCATGCATGCACTTTTAAACTCAGTGCACAAATGCAGAGGCAGAAAGGTCACTGTGAGATTGAGTCCAGTCTGGTCTACACAGGGGGTGCCAGGCTATCCCAAACTCTGTAGTGAGACTTGTCTCAAAGGAATGCGAACAAGCCACACAATACAGCAACAGAAAAACACGCTTACAGGTAAAATGTACTGCAATAATTCATCACCAACAGGCCCATCCTCAAAGAATGACTGACAGAAGTTATTTGAGCTGAAAGAATATAGTAGCAGATATTAGTTCAAATGAAAGCTACAAAAGCTTCACAAGGAGGTTTACTAATGTATCATCATCCTGAACCATTTCAAACACCTTTGCATAGGATAAGAACTGAAGAGCTCTGCTGCTAGCTGAATGGCAGATGAAACTGTAAGAGTAAGGCAGTCACGGCCAGGCAGTGGTGGGAGGCAGAGGCAGGCAAATCTCTGAGTTCGAGGTCAGCCTGTTCTACAAAGAGAGTTCCAGAAAGGCAGGGCTACACAGAGTAATCCTTTCTCGGAAAAAAAAAAAGTAAGGCAGTCAAAATACAAAGAGAAAGAAATGTAGCTATATATTACAAGAGGTTTTTTTTTTTTTACTTTGCTGGAATTAAATTAATGTAGACTGGTAAATTAGGGTGTATATGGTAAGTTATGACACTGATATGCTAAAAAAGAATATAATTAAGTTGTAAGGAAAATATGAACATGGTACATTGGAAAACATTTACTGACAAAAAATAATAATATAAAAACAAGCCTAAAAGGAAAAGAACAAAAAGAGTAAAGAAGTAGGAAAATGGGGAAGACAAAAGTGATAGTTTGAATGAGAATGTCCCCTATAGGTTCATACATTTGAATTCGTCATCCCAGTTGGTGGAGATTACAAGGTTTGGGGGAGATTAGGACATATGACCTTGTTGAAGGAGGTGTGTCACTGGGGAGTGGTTTTGGAGTTTCAAAAACCCACGTCATTACCAGTTAGCTCTCTCTGCTTCCTGTTTGTGGATCAGATGTGAGCTCACAGCTGCCGTTCCCGTGACACGCCTGCCTGCCTTCCTGCCCGCCACCTTCCGCCACGTTCCCTACCCTGAAGATCGTGGTTCTAAAGCCTCTGGAACAGTGAGTCCCTGGATTAAATGCTTTCTTTTTTAAATTGCTGTGGACATGATGTTTTGTCAAAGCAATAGGAAAGGAACTTAAAATGACAATTCAATTACATTGAACTAATTATTAAAACAAATCAACTTAGTAATTAAAATGTGATAACAAGGCCTCATGATTTTGATGCATTCTGAGCCAGGAATTGATGTGGAACGTCAGAAAACACATCAGAAAGGACTCAACTAAAGGCCAGGGCCTTTACCTTTAAAGCACAATGAGGATGGAAGTGAAAGAGGATGAACTCCTACCCGAACTGTAGCCACCAAACAGCTGGAGCGGGTAAGCCAAGAAGTGTCAGACCCCTTGGGCCAGCAAGATGACTCAGCTGACAAATGAGCTGGCTGCCAAGCCCGATGTCCTTAGTTTGTTCCACAGGACCAGCGCTGTGAAAGAGAAAACTGACTCCCACACGCTGTCCTCTGACCTCCACACAGATATTCTGGGATACGTGTGTGTGTTAAACACACACACACACACATGCAAGAGAGAGAGACAGAGATAGAGGGGAATTAAAAACAAGAAAGTTTTTACTGGAGACAAAACGGAATGTTTCATTATGGTTAAAGAATCAACTCAAAGAAATACATAAAAGATAAAACACACTACGACCAGCACATCTTCAGAATGAATCAAATGTAGCAGAGGCAACAACAGCAGAAGAAAACTCAGTGCATCGCTCGTGGTTACTGATGGAACTAGACCGCAGTCAAGCCTGGAGAAGACTTGAATGAGAATGCCTACTAAATGTATTAACTCGCATTTACAGAATAGTCTAACTCACAAGGCAACATATATGTCAAAATATGCCAAGCCCTACATGAACCATGATAAATTTAGGAGCATAATGATCATACTGCATGAGTACTGTGAGTGAATACAATGTAATAAAATTGGTAATCTGCACCACAAAAATTTTGAGTAATCAATAAATATTTGGTAATTAATACATCTCCAAAGCAACTGGTTCAAAGGAAACATATCAGAATTATCAGAAGGTATAGCTATCCATACTCTGATGATTGGGATAAACTCCAGAAAACACACCATTTGATAATCTCATAATTGTACAAGTACTACTGCTTGTATTTATACAAACAAGACAATCGCCTGCCTCTAGGATGACCAGAATAGCTACTGTTGTGCATGTGGGTCACAGGAATATGATGCACACAGTATCAAGTTGTATTAGATACAGCAAATACATTCGTAAGAAGGAAGATGTATCTTCACTGACTGATGTTAGGAAAGAATGGCAGCATGAGCTCAGCATCCAAAGCTTCTACCCAAAATACTAGGGAGCCAGCACATTCCATTAATATAAAAAAAAAAGTAACAGAAAAGGAACCTACAGAAAAAGAACAGACTAATGACCTCCTGGGGGTTGGCATGGGGTGGAGGGATTACACTAAGCAGAACTTCCTAAATGTGGGTTGGAAGGGCACATGTACTTAAATGTATTTAAAATCATTGAGTTATACAATTAAAATGAATAGATTTAACTGTATGCAATTTACACCTCAATGAGGCCATTGAAACGTAATGACTTAATTGGCAATGAAAAAATTCACATATGTATCACAAGTAAATGAAATTCAGTGTTACTAAATTTAACTATCCCAGTGCTAAGCGCAAGTGTGGCTTGAAAACTTTTAAGTATTCCTGATCTTTAACTTTTTTTTTTTTTTGGTTTTTCGAGACAGGGTTTCTCTGTGGCTTTGTAGCCTGTCCTGGAACTAGCTCTTGTAGACCAGGCTGGTCTCGAACTCACAGAGATCCACCTGCCTCTGCCTCCCGAGTGCTGGGATTAAAGGCGTGCGCCACCACCGCCGGGCAATCTTTAACTTTTTACAATCACTAAAATATTTCTCCAAAGTCTATATATTAAAAAATAGAATGTTCACATTAATCAACCAGATGCTGGCTTCATTTTTAAAATTACCTATTTTAATATGTGATATTTGCCACCAAGATCCTAAGACAGCACCTAGCTCCACATCCTGATAGTGATGCAGCTACTCCGGGAACGGTGCGCTTCCTAATCGTAGCCCATGCCTCATCTCATTAAGGAGAGTCCATTATACATAGCTACATACAGGCAGATTTAAGCTAAGCTGACCTAAGCTAAGCTGACCGAAAACTGACCTCTTCACCTCTGCTCTTACAATGTATAGAAGCCCTGTGAGACTCTGTCCCACTGCCGCTGATGGGGGAAGGAGGTGGGGCTTGTTCTCTTTCCCAGCAGCTGCCTATGGAAAAAAAAAAAACGCACTGCAGAGGGTACTAATGTAGTGCGCTGGCATTTTCTGCGCTGGCCTAAATTATAAAGGACTGTTTTCAAGACCATCAGGCAAACTAATTTTAAACACTAATTGCATCTCACACCTAATATGGCAGGCGGCTCTGAAGCAGCAGTGCAGATGTGTTACAGGAACTGGCACCATATAATTTCAGAAGGATTAGTGGGCACGTGATTTGCAGAAATATTGAAACAGTAGCAGAAATGTTGAAACAGTCGCTACCAAATTATAGCTGGATTTGATTCATTGTTTTAACTCCTGCAATGCATCCATCACGACCATTGGTTTCATCTTATCTTACCTAGTCAGCTTTCTCCCACAGTGAAAAAATTCAAAGCTTCCTAAATCCAGTGCCTGAACTACCGAGTAATCAAGTTATTCCATTAAAAGACAGCAGTTCTCTTAAATCTTTCAGCCCAAAAGGACACGATTAGTAGGAACATAGAAATAAAAAATTTCCTTCTTCAAGAATTTAGGCAGTTTTTGAAAAGGTGTTCTGCGTTAGTATCCAGCTACATATTTTACTCAAAAAATTGCTAGTCAAAGAATTGAATTAATCTTGCTTTACTGGCATCTGTAAAATACATACAAACACACACAAGTGTTATGTACCTACCAATGTATATAACAAAAGTCAACACAAACAGTGGTACAGGGGGAATGCCTCGTCCCATAATTCGTGGGCTACAGTGTGATACTTGACGTCATATAGTAAGAGCACTTGGAGGGTTAGATGAGGTCGTGAAGACAGGGTCCATGATGGCTGTGTGGGAAAGGGACACTCAAGTTAACACTGTCACGTGATGAAGCAAATGCTAAGCACATGGCAGACTCCTGCTCATGAGTCAGATGAACCCATTCTTTATAAATTATCCGGTTTCGGGGTGCTTAACAACCATACTATGCCCCCAATGCATGTGTTATCATGCAATTTCACTATGGACAAATATCACAGAATTTAAACACATAATCTTCAATGCTGCAAGGAGCGGGCCTGCTTGTTTGTCCCAGCTGCCCGGCTAGCTTAGCCCCTGAAATAACCACACAGAAATTGTATTAATTAAAACACTGCTTGGCCATTACCTCTAACTTCTTATTGGCTAACTCTTACATATTAGTTTAACCCATTTCTATTAATCTGTGTATCACCATGTGGCAGTGGCTTACCGGAGATTCTAACCGTCCATCTCAGGCAGAGGACCCATGGCTTCTCTTACTCTGCTCCTCTTTCCAGCATTCAGTTCTGTCTTCCCCGCCTACGTAAGTTCTGCCCTATCAACTAGGCCAAGGCAGTTTCTTTATTCATTAACCAATGAAAGCAACACACAAACAGAAGGACCTCCTACACCACTTCAATATTCCCTTTTACTCTATACCTTATTCTATACAATATCACCTAATTGCAGAATCTTTTTACAAATTTAAAAGTATTTTCATTCTTTGAGAATTTCACATTAATGTATTACGATCATATCCACCTACTGTAGGAATTCCCATAGCCAGCAGCCTTTACGTTGCCCGGCATTTGTATGTGGCCTCTTACACTACACATGCCGATGTAAACTGCACATCCAGGATCTCTTCCGGCAGCGTGATTCACTTCCTGTTCCCCATCTGTGTAGAGGATTATGATCTGTGAGTCTACCTCTAAATAAGTAACCCTTTATTATACTCAATTCTGAGCTAGCGTGGATTTCTTTGTAGTGTCCTTCTTCCTCCACCTTTAGCTCTACTCTTCCCATTTCACAACATACAACACTCATTGCTTCCCTTCTCTTTCTCTCTTCCTGTGTTATCTTCCTTCCCTTCCTGCCTTCACTCACTCCCTCACTCTCCTTCTTTCTCCCTGTACACATACATGCAACTCTTTTCATCTTAAAGGTCATATTGTATCACTAAAATAAACATTGATTATGATCAATACAATTTTATTATAAAATCAAAATGCTATTAAATTTCATAGATGATACATGTATGTATGTATGGACAGATGAATTCATGCATGGCTAGATGAATGATGGATTGATGCATGGATAGATAGGTAGACAAGATAAACAAATAGAATATTAGATAGACAGACAGATAAATATGTGCGTAAGAGGATGGATGGACAGATGAACAGACAATGCAAGCAATGTTTCTTTCACAGGCAGCCTCTACCAGCTGGCTAGCAGCTGACATTGGTCAGTGGTATGCAGCTGATTGTTTTCTACAGTAGAAAACAGATTCACATAAGGGAAGACACATCTTTAGGATCACAGGAATCTCCGAGGTAAGAGGCAGGAACATAACCGCTTCTCCCTGAAGCCAGGATGCACTGCTCAGGTGAAATGACTCCTCCTTTCTTGTTACCTAATTGCACCACGTGTGAATGCAAACATATATACATAACTGAAAACACATGTCTTGACATTCAAATACAGGCATGTTTCATAAGAAGTCACATAACTAGCACACATTCAAGCTGGTATTCTGCCATGTATGGGGTCACATGCCTGTAATTCCTTAGTAGATACGGACATGGGGAAAGGTGGATCTTAAGTTAGAAGCAGACGAGGCAATATATGGAAACCGCTCATCATATGTCAAACTTAAACAAAAATTATGCTGTAATACTTTGTCTTCTATTTTGCTTCTAGCTAACAAAACTTCTCAGGCTTCGAGCCTCCAACAAGAGCTAGATACCATCATGTAGTCCCACCTACTCAAGAGCTGAGGCAGGAGGGCTACATAAACCAATTCAAGGTCAGTCTGGGCAACACAGTAGACTCATCTCATAAAAGGAAGAGAAGGGGGATCTTTAGATGATTTCCTGATTAGCCACAAATTCTATTTTATTCCTTCATTAACACAAATAATCTATTACTACTTGCCCTTGAGTTCTACTGTAAAGACCCTGAATAACACACTGCAGGTGCAATGGTAAGCACCAGGGCCAGTTGCCACTCTGGCAGCACCACATCTGGTGGACAGATGGCTCTCAACTCTGGACCAGAGGACAAGGATTCTCTCAGAGTGGGAAGAATAAGGAGTGTGTGGAGGGGGCTGGAGGACCACAGTTGGCATAACTGCTGGCGACAACTACTAGAAAGACTTTCTAGGGTAGCTAACATCTATGCAGGTGCTGAAGTTTGGAAGGAGAAAACCTTGGGATGAGAAGGGAGAATGATGCTGGGGCAATGTAGCTAGAGCAAGGCTGGCCTATGGGCACAAAGGGACAGGGGAGTGATGCAGAGGTGGAAGCAAGGGAGTGTGAACAAAGGCCAGAACACTAAATGTGAGGCCATAGTTAGACCTGGAACAGCAAAGCAAAGACAAGGATTTGAGCTTAGGATACAGATACAACAAGTCATTCCCCTTGAATCACATCATCCAAAATTCCAGTGGGTGGTAAAGGTCACAGGTGGTACCAAAACCTTTGTATGATGTTTGTTATATATACTGTAGCAAATTTATAAATTAGGTATGTCAAAAAATTAGACAAGTAGATGTATCTGTCTACCTATCTATTATCATCTATGTAATTATCTATCTCTGTCTATATGCATATATATGTATGTAATATCAATCATCAATCATCTATCACCTATCTGTCATCAATTTATATGTATTTATCTATGTATATATGTATCTATCTATCCATATATATCTCTATGTACATATGCATATCTAGATACCATCTATTTATCTATCTATATGTCTATATATGTGTGTGTTTATGTACATATTTGTATATGTGCAGGTATGTTTCTATCACTGAGCATCTATGTATTTATCTATGTATATATGCATACATCTCTGTACTTATCAATATATTCATTTATAAAGCCGGGCGGTGGTGGCGCACGCCTTTAATCCCAGCACTCAGGAGGCAGAGGCAGGCGGATCTCTGTGAGTTCGAGACCAGCCTGAACTAGTTCCAGGACAGGCTCCAAAGCTACAGAGAAACCCTGTCTCGAAAAATCAAAAAAAAAATCCAAAAAATATATTCATTTATATGCATATGTATACATATGCATATGTACATGTTGAGATATACATGTGTATATATATTTAAGTATCTATCATCTATCATTTATCTATCCATGCATACATGTGTGTATGATTATTATATATGGGTATGTATGTATCCATCATCAATTTAACTATCCATGCATATGTGTGTACGTGTGTATATGTGTATGTACATATGCATGTATATGTGTGCGTATGTATCTATCATCTATCTATCTATCCATGTATATATATGTTTATGTGCATGCTTACATGTATATATATGTATGTATCTATCATCTATCCATGTATGTACATGTGTATGTTTATCTATATGTGTATCTATGTATCTACGTATCATCGCTCTTACTTTAATCTGTACATAGGGTTACATACTATCCACACTGACTCTAGGTAACAAACCCTTGGATGATATAAGCGTTACCTTGAGATTGTTGGGATGAATGGGTTAGAGAAACAACTCACAAGCTACACTTGGAGTTGGAGGAAAGACGGAGAGTAGCAGAGAAGCAGCCATAGTTTCTGCTAGAGAGTGAAAACAGATCAAGTGGGGAGGGACAGTGGGAGGACATCCGGATACAGACGCTCTTTATTCGAAAGAATGCCTTAGTCTGGAGTGCACGAAGGAAGTGGGAATGAAGAGGGAGTCTTCGTCACGAGCGCATGTTCTCAGAACCATTGTCTTGGGAAGCGATAATACAATTTTTAAAGTGAAAGCAACTCTCACTGATTTTCCCTCTTGTCCAAATATTTTATCAACACCATCCACCTAACTGTGCCCTAGGATCAAACAGTACTAATAGCTCATTACAGTCTCATCTCCCCGAAGAGAAACGTGAAGCCAGCCTGACACCTCACCTCAGCTAGGGGAATGTGGGTGTACATGGGAAGTGAAAGTTGCCCTTTTTATTCCTCACCCCACTCATTCCCTGTTCTCTGAGTCTGCTGGAAATATATTTGTCCATGTGCATTTTTCTGCTTTTCAAAATTGACACAGACCTACGCTATCCATCCAAAGCCACGAATAACGAACAAGAGTAAAGGAGGCACATGCCCTACAAGGTCAGCGTTCAGGAGGCTGACGCAGGAAGACTGTGAATCTGAGACCATCGTGGCCTACATAGCAAGTCGAAGGCTAGTCTGGAGTGCCTAACAAGAACCTGTCTCATTAAATTAATTGATTAACTAATTGCCCATTATTCCCATGCTATAACTAAGGTTGAAGGCCAGTTATATTTGCAGTAACATTCTAATTCCAAAGAATGGTCTTACTTTGGCGATGTAACACGGCAGCACACACAGCAACAGATAACTGAAAGAAAAGAAGACTCAGAACATGGCAGGAGTTCTGACAAAGGCCAGTGGAGATCAACTGTCTCGGTCCTTCAGGAGACAGTCCATTCATTGGCCACACTGATATACCGAGCAGTTCTCTACCCGAGCAGCAGTCAAGCCCCAGGAAATAAGTAAGAAGTTGTTACAGCATCCAGTATCATTGGTCAAAGGCAAGGCTCAGAGGAGCCACTGGAGAGAACAAGGTTTGGTAAACTAGGACCTCTACCAGGCAAGAGCACCACACCAGGAGCCCTGGTCGTTAAGCATCTTGGTTTGAAGATTTGCATGTGTTTTCCAATGCATAAAATATTAACGAGATCACAGCACACATCTTTTGGTATAAACAGACAACTCTCTCAAGTTAAAATGGCTGATGCGGAAGAGTCAGTGCTTCCCTTCAAAGGTTTTTTTGCTCTGATGCCTTGATCTAAGCCTTGAAGTCACCGTTGTCACTTCTAGTAGATGTCTTCCTTCCATTGTGATCACAGTAGCTAACACTAAAAAATGCTCCTTGCTTTGCTTTTTGTCCAAGTAGACATAAATTACCGTCTTTGACTAAAATTCCAGTCTTTTGTATTTCATTATCATAAAATTTGGTATTTACATTAAAAATAAATCTGAGTCTTTAATCACTGACTGTTAATGTAGAACTTTGCATTATGGCTGTTAGGAATAAAATTGAAGGAAGGCTACAAATGCATGCAGCCTTTACCAGAGAATAAATAGATGGTGTATGGGATTAGAGGGAGTTTAAATGGTGAACTGGGACATTCTATTTTCTGAATTAACATCTTTCTCTTCTGTACAAAACCAGCAACTTTTGGAATAATTGGATTAAGTACTTAACTCAACCCAGCACCATGATGGTCTTACTCATATCTAGGGGCTGCTATGGCAACCTCCTCTCAGAGATGTTGATGCCTAACCTAAAAATGATGCATCTCTCTAAAGACAGCGTAGTAAGACGCGGTCGAGTCTCGGTTTCAGAAAACAACCTCCTGTTTGAAATCACACTACAGCACCCGTGTCTGTCAACAGTTAAGCTGAACCCAAATATATATTTGAAATCCATGTAATATCATAGCACCTAGTAAACAGAGACTTGTGAGGTGAGGCGGGTTGTAGCTTAGGAAAAATATAATAATGTGGCTTACTTCCTGGGGGTCTTATGGCTGTAGAGCACAGGCATATTTACGGTGTGATGTGAAGCGGCCTGCACACACCTCTTATGAAAATCATTACACCAGAGGAGTGCTCGCCGTCAGGGTTTCCCCCAGAAATTGGAATACCTGTAAATAGATGATGAGATTTCAGGGGGACGGGACCCAAGCCAAAGTACCCAACCCACTTACGTCTCACAAACACATTAAATATACAGACAGAGATAGGCTGAGAGAAATTTTACACAATGCTTTTTTAATAATTTTATTAACAAAATAAAGTCTTCATGGTGAGGGATTTCCAGTGTGGTACCATATCATTGATCAGAGGTCCCCATTTCAGAGTACTTCATATTTTAGATTTTTAGACTAAAAATACATGTTCACCCAGAAGTAAATTTATGTGGGAAAGCAATAAATTTGTTCTAATAGAGTCTCTGGGGGAAAAAAGAAAGAGTTATCTGAAGGTTTTAAACAACATAAATATCAGGAAATTTTAAAGAAAGCAAAAACAAAATAGTCAGTTTTATAGTTTTAAATAAACGGACATATTTTCACCAAGAAAATGGATGAAAATGCAGAGGCAGGCGGATCTTTGTGAGTTCGAGACCAGCCTGGTCTACAAGAGCTAGTTCCAGTGCAGGCTCCAAAGCCACAGAGAAACCCTGTCTCGAAAATACAAAAAAAAAAAAAAAAAAAGAAAATGGATCACAAAAATGGCCCAAACTGGGATATAACCCTGACATTGGCATTCAACTATAAAAGTAGGAGTTCGGGAAAATAGGTAAAAATACAAAACTGTAACTGCAAAGGACAACTGGAGGGCACTAAACACAGATCACGGCACACAAGGCAATGAAATACCGCTTGCAGGATTCATTTTCAAGTATAAAAAACAGAATATAAAGGTTATACCCTGCCAATATGCTGTGAAGATTAAAAACAACGTGTCAACTTTTATTATTTTGCAGAAACACTTAAATGATATTCCCCATGGGCATTTATTACTGAAGCATCTAGAATTATCCAAAAGAGAAACATAAAACCTGGAGGCAGAAATGGCATTGGATTCATTTCATAGTAGTGAAGTGAGAGACAATAGTTATGTAAACATGGATCATACTTGGGAAATTACATTTTCTAATGATCTATAACTAACAGTGATGTTTAAATTTAGTTTAACTAAAAATACTTGTTTAGAAATATAAGGAATGAACAGCTTTTAATTTCTATTAATAAAGGATTGGAGTAGAAAAGTTATTGTTCCTTTCTCTTTTAGTTATTTTGAGGACTGATTGTTTTTCAAATGAATAGCAATTTATAAATAATTCACAATAAAGCAAGTCGATTCACATCATTTGGCGATAAAATCCAGAAACTAAGCTGTATCAGGGCTCTTGAGGTGGTGAGCTCTCCTCTCCTTATTAGACGTAATTTTCAGTAATTTGATAGCTTTCATCTGGGTCTCCAAAGATCTTTTACTAAAATATTAACAAACGTGTGCACACGAGGAACCAGCAGTCAGACCTCATCTGAAATCCATACAGTGATGTTATTGATTCATTTCGCCCACTTAAAGCTCAACAGGAATAGAAAAGTCTGATGCTAGCCCTCAGTCACGAGATAACCTAGCATACCACACATTCTCCATTTGCTTAAATCCTGATGCACTAGAGTGCATATGAACCCGAAATCAGTTGTTTCCTTTGTGATAGCGTTTCTAGACTGAGAATGACCAAACTGAGAAATCCACATGTGTCTGTTTAAGGGGTATGAAGGATTTATTAAGATATAAAAGAGGGAACGCACAGGATATGATAAATCCAGTTGCAAAGTCCTCGGAAAGCAGGGGATGGACCTGTTTAATGCTGCCTCCCTCTGTCTCTACCACCCAGAAGAGTGCAACCACCATCCCTCATCATTAAAGGTCTTGTAGGGAGACATACAGCACACCTCTATCAGGCCAGATGACCAGAGGTCATGGGTGGACAAACACTCACTACAGCTACAATGTTCTCCTTCCTGGTGGCGTTCTAAGCACTGCTTGACCCTGAGAGTTTCCATGACCAGTTGGATTTCAATATCACCCTAAAGACCAGTGCTGCCACTCCACTCCAAAGCCATAACTTGATGCTGGCTGGCACACATTGATGCCCAGACTCAGTCTAGTGTCCCATATGACACGCGGGATCCCAATATCTACCTGCAGAAAGCCCAGAATGAGTAAGAAGTCAAAGAATGAATTGTTCTCAAGTACAGTGTGATTTGAAAGTTAAACGTTACCACTGTCAAAGGAAATCCTTATTTGTAGTTACTATTTAAGATGATAGTGAAATTCATAGCTTATAGGTACAGATGACTTTTTTCTCTTCAGCTAAAACTCACAGTTTATAAATGTTCTTGTATGAGAACTTGGAAAATGCAGCTTGTTCTAACTTAGAATAATTTTTTTACTATGACACATAAATGAAAATGGCAAGCCTGCAGGTTCTTCTTTCAATCGGAAAGCAAAACTGAAAATACCGAATTATATTTAATCATGGAAAGTACCAAATAGCTACCAAAAGCCACCATAAGCATAAATAATGCTTGGCATATGTAACGGCAATATTTCAAATACAGTATGAGGGCCAACGCAATAACCAGCTGTTCGTGTCACTATGCTCTCCTACGCAACTTACTAAAATTGTTTTGCAGTATACCCAGCAATTACTGTTGGCACATACTCCAGGTCCATAGCTGGTATCTTCAATCTTAAGAGCTTTCAATCTGATTACATTTCCCATGGTGTAAAAATCAGAGCTCCTTGAGTGGAATCTATGTAGAAAAAGCCAAAACCCTCCCCCCGCCCTCCCTTTCTTGATTTACCCTGTACACTCTGACGCCGGTACAAATGGCATTTGAATTATAGTGGCTGCTCCTTGAAAGAGATGCATCTTTACTGCCACGATACCATCCCCCGCCCCATACCCATCTCAGGACTGTCATCTTTGTTGCTTCTTTTGAACACATACTCATTGATTTAAGAAATATTACTTCTGGCCAAAATATCAGTGCGTCAACAGGAAAATATCTAAGTCAGAAGAAAATAAAAAAGGTCATTCATCTTGAAAAGGCAATCTGACAAGAAAGTCGGGGCATCCGAAGCACGGTTTTAAAACACTCGGTGAGAAATTATTTTAATTGGCTGCATTCCTCCACTGAATCCTCGGCAGATGTGAAACATACATTAACAGGCTCCTTAAGTGTTTATTATTACACACACGGCAAAGTATCTCAACCTCTGGTGCTTGCACCTGACACTACTTATCAGAGAACAAGGAACTTTAATCCATAATTTTCCAGAGCACAGTAACATATGGCTTCCTTGAAAATTTTATCTAGATTATGTGTTTAATAGATTATCTGGAGCAAGTGAACTAAATTCTGACATGAGACAGTGACCGATGGGACAAATAGTTGATTATATATAGGACCTTTAAGGCTCTGTGGCTCTGCTACACAACCCAGAAACTTTCAGTAGATCAGATGAACACCCCAAATCTCTACTACACAATACAGATCTTGCAAACATAAATAGACACACACATTAACACACACAATCACAAGCTTGAAGACACACATTCCAATGAACACATGAATGCATATGTACATGGACACACATACACAAAAACACACAAAATTCAGGATCAGATGTTTGTGGATGGGGCTCCCTCAAGACCTAGATGAAAAAGAGAAAAAGGAGGGGCCAACGATTCATTCATCTTTTACAAACTGGAAGGAATATTTGCTACTTTTTTAATCTGTGAAGGAAGAAGGTTGTGTTCAAAATAGCAAAGAGCCTGAATATTGCCCTAAGTTTACTAATTTTGAATCTAAGTTAACCTCTTATGCAAATATATTGCTTTCAGGCATCAAATATTTACACAAGCTCAAACACCTTCAGTTATTGGCCATAATTTTCTAGGAAATAAGTTTGGATTTCATGGGGACAGGTAACAACCACTTCCTCTGGGAGGATAGTTGAAGAGGTCACTCTTTGGAGTTTAAATGGCCATAATCTTTAATCACTCGTAGAAAAGTATTCTACATCATTTTATATGGTGGCACGTAAATTATTACTTTCTTATGAATGTATAATCTACTCACTGAGTTAATAAAATGCTTTCAAAAGATGCCAAGAAAAAAACACTGGTGAAGGAATAGCAACCAAGCAACCTCTCTACTGCTGACGGTGGTGCTGATGGGAGCTACTGCGTTTTAGGAAGGCTACTTTGTCGTATTAAATGAAATCCATGGAGCATTTGATCCCCAAGTTCTATAATTCTAATTCTATTAGAGTCCTTCACATATAAACATAATCATGTATCCATAAAATCTGAGTAAAACGCTTATCATTACATTATTAAAGAAAAGTCTCTTTAACTCTTACTGAGCATGTCCTTATGAGAGTGGCTATATTAAATACTTATTACGGTATGATATGTACTTATTACGGTATGATATGTACTTATTACGGTATGATATGTACTTCATTGACATATATCTTGGTAGGCATCGGGTTCAATTTCAGGATTCTGTAAAAATTTACAAGCTTCAAATATTAGGATTCTTTATATAAAATAGCAGGTAATTGAATGTATAACTGGCACAATTCCTTCTGGCTAGGTTAAATGACATACAGATGATTTCTGATGGTTACTACAATATAAATACAATTTAAGTAGCTTGTATGATCCATTATTTATGGAGCAGGGATGAGAAAAATTAAGTCTGCATACATTCAGTACAGACCAACTTTATTTCTTAAAACTATCATCTGATCTGTGATGAACCCACAGTTACTCTTTTCTTATTGTGGGACTAGTCGGTGTGCATGTGTGCATGCGTGTGTGTGCATATGTGCGTGTGTGTTAGAAGAGTCTAGAAAAGCATGATGAACTACGATCATGTATAGGGAAGACTATAAAATAGTGTGGAGCATGGGATGATGAGTCCAAGAAGAAGATAAAGAACCGAGTCTTTCGTGTTCGGTACTTTTTCTTTACATCTGGCTTGACTGATGGGGTGCTTTACGATGCCCTTAAATAAGAGACAATCACTGTTCCATTAACAGCTTTAAAGCTAGGTAGGTTGAAGAAGCAACATAGTAAACTTTTAAACTTTCTTTTTTTAAAAAAAAATATTTATTTATTTATTATGTATACAAATTCTGCCTGTGTGTCTGCCTGAAGGCCAGAAGAGGGCATCAGATCTCATGTCAGATGGTTGTGAGCCACCATGTGGTTGCTGGGAATTGAACTCAGGACCTTTGGCAGAGCAAGCAATGCTTTTAACTGCTGAGCCATCTCTCCAGCCCCACTTTTAAACTTTCAATGTTCAAATCATGAACAATAACTAAAACCAAACAGCTAACAAAAGGAGTTCCACATCACTGATAAACTGTTTGATACTTTGAAAGGGAATGAGATCCTTTTCTAGGACTCTTAGGAAAGAGGAAGTGGGGGGGGGAGAGGAATAGGATGGAATTGAAAGAAGGCTTGAGAGTGTAAGAGTGCCCTGTGTGACATATGCAATTGTCACAGTTAAGCCTTGTAAAATTACTGAATGATAATATAATAGTTAGCCTTTTATAAACAAACAACCTGAATTATAATGTGAAATACAATCCAGCACGTGGCACGCTTATAGCCTGAGTAGAAGGGAAGAAAGCACCCTGCTTCATGTGGAAGAGCCTAAGAAACTTAAGGCATGGCATGCGTATAGTATGGGCTCTACAAAGTATTCTGTCCTCTTGTAGTTCAATTTACTAATCTGAAACCACTTGAAGATGGTATCATAGAGCTTGCCCTTTAAGCCCTTGGCTGTCTCAGATTTTCATAAACCTCAGTCTAGTAACACATTCATAGTCGCTGTTTATATTTATGGTTAATTAACTTGGGGTCCATATTGGACAACACCCTTGATATTGAGAACTCATTGACAAATACAAACCCAACCCACAGAAGAATAACCTCTCCCTTTCTACTTTCATAAGATGAGGTCTCCCATCCTGTTATCTTATCTGAGTGCCTCAACTCAAGATTCAACTTCTTATTGATAGATGAAGCAGGTCAAATTGCCTAAGACTTTAACCAAATTGCCACAGGCCATAAGACTGAATCAATTGCTGCTGTTCCGTAGAGCTGGGAAATCATGTGAAAGAAAAAAAAACCAGATGGTCCAGGTACTATATGTACTGTGTATATGATAAATATATTAGTAGGTGGTAAATGGATGATAGGTCTTAGGTAGACAGGAGATACATTTTTAAGGATGGGTATCTAATTCAGGAGTGCTATGACAGCATGTGCTAGGCTCTTGGTCTGAGCCCTCCCACGACAAGCTCAAACAAATGAAGAAATGAAGACAACTACCTGTGAACTACACGATCACTCAGGAAGCCTACAGACGTTGGCCGTCAGAGCAGTCCATGCCTAGAAGTCTACTAACAGGGAGGCTGAGGGAGGAAGAGCATGATTGGAACCTGCTCTGAGTTCTATATACTGAGACCATGTCCAAATATTGAAATAAAAAACAATCTGAGGATTAGAGGAACATTTAAAGTGCAAAGTAGAATATTTCAAATATCTGATGGATCTAAAACTTTCAACAATAATCTCCCATACAGTAAAGTCAAGTCACTGGGTTAGTTGCGAGAACTGTGTCTTTCTGGTGTTTCATTCGTACAGGCTCTCGTGGTCGTTGGCACTTTCTAATTCTCCACTTTGTTTCTCACCCTTCTTCTTCTATGCTCTAACGGGAGGTAGTAATTAAGGTAGTAAAAGTGTTCTGTTTCCTAATCCTTTGGCGTTTTGCACTCCTTACTCACTAATGTGTAAGTTCAATAAAGCACAACCAACGTCACATCTTTTGTGAAATCTGAGGAGTTTCTTCCTACACCTTTCTTTCTATGTCCTTCTAAAACCCCCTCTGGTTAGTCTCATCTCACCATTGGAGAAAAGGCACCAAGATCCCAAGCTCAGCCAACACACCTCATTGAACTTCAGTTTCCTATGGATATGAGTGTTAAGTGTAGGTGTTACCTCTTATGCTTACAATGCTTTCAAATATGAAGTTATCTATAAAGGCTACCAGTTATCCTATTATATTTTTATGTTCTATTACAGTTGTTAAGACTTGCTTCTACCTTTTCACTTTTTGATGAAAATGACTATGAGAAAAACATTCACCCTGTCGCTAGTAAAGCCGAAGCATGGTGTTACTTTCAGAGTATTACTTAGCGGTAAGTGTTTTTAAAAGTTCTTGAATGAAGGATTGACAGGACCACAGGAACAAATTTGGATGAGGTAGCTGTAGACAAGCATCACCACTTAACAATGAGGAATGTGTTGCTAGGCTATCTTGCAATGTGAACATCAGAGGGTACTTACCCAAGCTAAGTGGGCTGTAGCGTCTCTGGGTGATGTAATTTCAAGCAACCACAATTGTATACACAGTATGCAGTCCACTGAGTCCCCCTTTCTACAATATCTACAACACAATCTAAGAGAAGTCCTCTCTTCTGCAGATTTCCAGGCTTCAGCTCATGGATTTAAATAAAATAGTTGATAGTCATCAAGAATAAAAAATGCCAACTCATATTTGGAAAAGTGATTATAAAATTATTTTTCAATAAAAATCACTATTATTTTACACATGCTACCTTATGAGTCGAGAACTCTGATTTCATATAGCACCTGAGACATGATGAAAATTGATTAAGGTTCCCTGCATGCATCTCTCTTCAAGTGATTTGAACCAAACAAAACTGACTCTACCATTCAGGGGATTATTTCAAAAGTAAAGCAACTAACTATGTACCTTGCAAACCAATGAACATGCATAGGGGAAAGCAGTGCTATAGAAACTCTGCTTAGAATTCATAGAGGATTCCTGGATATTTCTTTCCACCATGTTACCTTGTCTAATAAGGGTTCAAGAGACAGATCTGCTCCTAATCAAGTCTAACAAAGAAATCTGAGGTTAATTAGCTCATTTTTTATTCTTACACAGGCTAAACATCCTACAAATTACTGAATCATCTTCCAGATAGAACAAAAGCACAAACAAAAAATTAAACTATTAACTAGGGAATAATGTTCCTCTATTCATCTAATGGAAAAGGTCATTATTGCCACAATTATAACTTTTAAAATTCAACTGACTACAAACCTGATTACTAATGAGTCAAATATTATTCACTTGATCTCAAAATATTCAGTGTATTTATGGTTTTCTTTAGTGTTCATTTTCATTTTCCTTTAAATTAAATTTTGGTAATAGAATCCTAATGACACAGTGACATCAGGTACCTTGTTTAATGTCAAGAGAATTTACCAGAGTTGGAGTTAAGAGACCTGGGTTCTGAATCTATTATTCCTTAAAAAAACTGTGTAGACATGAGTATAAACTTCAACACTTCTATTCATAAAATACAATGATACTCCAAAGAAATATTTACTGATGAAGTCTGAGTGGGATTGTTTTTGGACTATGGTGTGTAGAATAAATAAAGCTCAAATGTTATAGATCATTTTACTTTCTTTTCTATCCATCCATATAACATGACATTTTTATGACATGATTTTTATGTCCTTCTTGCCATCCAAATGAAGCAAACCTCTACACTGTGATTTTGGCAGAGAGAAGCTGTTAATCCATTTCCTCTCAGACTTGCTTTATGGGCACACTGAAACCATGAGTTTGAGGAGAGAGATGAGCACAACCATTTCATTTGCTTCCATATAGTAAATAAAGCAACTCTGGAGCCACCCACTTGAGCTCAGTGAAAAGGAAATGAACACAAAACACAGTTCATTCCTGTAAAACAACTTAAAGGTCAAAACATATCCAGACACCACATTATGCCACCAAATGGCAATTATGCTTGCAGTCACAGGCAGTATGCAGCTTTGGTCAACACTTTAGGACTTCCTCCAAGGTACAGCTCTAATGGCAGAGTGAAGTGTGTCCTACAGTGTCAGTTCACACCAATTACAGAGTCAAATGTGTCCTACAGTGTCAGTTCACACCAATGACAGAGTCAAATGTGTCCTACAGTGTCAGTTCACACCAATGACAGAGTCAAATGTGTCCTACAGTGTCAGTTCACACTAACGACAGAGTCAAATGTGTCTTACAGTGTCAGTTCACACTAATGACAGAGTCAAATTTGTTCTGCAGTGTCAGTTCACACCAATGACAGAGTCAAATGTGTTCCGCAGTCTCAGTTCATACTAATGACAGAGTCAAATAAGTTCTGTAGGCTCAGTTAACACCAATGAGAGTCAACTGTATTCTCAAGAGTCAGTTCACACCAATGACAGAATCAAATGGGTCCTACAGTGTCAGTTCACACCAACGACAGAATCAAATGGGTCCTACAGTGTCAGTTCACACCAACGACAGAATCAAATGGGTCCTACAGTGTCAGTTCACACCAATGACAGAATCAAATGGGTCCTACAGTGTCAGTTCACACTGATGACAGAGTCAAATGTGTTCTGCAGAGTCAGTTCACACCGATGAGTGTCAAATGTGTTCTGCAGAGTCAGTTCACACCAGTGACAGAGACAAGTGGATCCAACAGTGTCAGTTCACACCAATGACAGAGTCAAATGTGTCCTGCAGTGTCAGTTCACATGAACAGCATAAGACACAAGGAGTCTGCCCTACTTGAATTTATCATCCAAGACTTTTCCCTGTTTTGTGGTGAAGGGAAGACATTTCAAAGGCCAAGTGTTCATGATAAATGTTGCCTATAAATTCAAACATCCCTTTCTTACCAGGAAAGCTACGATGTGAAATTAACATATTGAAATAAGATCAGTGCCTACAATAGCTGAGATCCTTATGATTATGATTTCCTACCTGTTAACTATTTTTATTTTCTTTGGAATCCACAGCCCACTTGGATAATAAAAAGCAGTAGCAACAACTAACAGATAGTCAAATCCATGTCTTGGTCATCAAAGGACTTTTATTCTTTCCTCTCTGACAAACAGTGTGCAATCTGTTTGGGTTTACTTTTCAACGTAGGGCGACCTCCACATCTGGTCCTCGATGCATTCCTTATACTAATGCACTATGTCCTCCCACCTTTGAACGACAAACTGGTACTGAAGGTTAAAGATGGCAGACCAGGAGGACTGTGGAATGATGACTTCACAAGTGTAGCCTTTTTGGTTTGTGCTATAAGAAAAGAAGCATAAACCTGGCTATTTTATTCACTGAGTCTGTAAACCTGAAGAAAGCAAACTTTCCCAGTAAAGACATACGAAATGCGAAGATATCCAATAATCTGTTGGCTCATCTTACATTTTTGCTTTCAAGTTCTTATGGTCCCTACCCCTGTTCTCTCCATTTTCTTTATCTTCTTTGCTGATTTTCAACTCCACTGTGGCTGTTATTCATCCCTGATGCTTGGAATAGTGCCTCGTTGCCATGGATATAATCACTTTAAAAAACAATACAGTGCAATAAAATAAGTAATAATGAAAGCTTAGGCAGCCTGTACTGCATCCAACAAGGGAAGACAGAGCCAGAAATAGAACTTAGACTCACTAACATTAACTAGACCAATAGACTTCACTTTCACTTTCCTATTCGTCCTCACAGACGACAGCGGGCAGCAGACAGAGGGGCTGAATAGTGGATGGTGAAACAGTTCTACGGCAATGTTAAGACTATATGGTATACGCTGGCATACTCAAGGAAGTTCACTCTGAAAATGCCACCCTCATCTGAAGCTGACATCACAGTGGGTGTCAATTTCTCATTCAATACCAATTACATTGTTGAATCACAGCCACTCTGTCCACTTCATAAGTGATCCACATCCAACCGTGGATATGTCCTCTCTGCCTTTCTTTTCTTCATCACATCTGGTTTACAGATATACAGAATGGTTGGTTATGACACGGAAGGATGCACCAGACTATAAACAAATCAATTCAATATAATTATAACCAAACGAGCTAATTAAGAGCCACTAGAATGAGCAATATGGATCTTGCACAACCACAAGGCAGGATGTTTCAGTAACAGAAATACGCTAAAGGTCTTCATCATCTAGAAACTTGTGAAAATATGCACTAAAATGCACATAAATATAATACAACAGTAAGTCAATTTCGACGTCACATTTTATTTTTATAACAGTAGTGGTGAATAACCCTGTATTAACATTAGAGCAATGTAGAAAAGAGTTCAGATGAATAGTTTCCGGATTGACACTGATATTATACTGTTGTTCAAATGTTTTCTTCTTTTGGCAGAGGTAGGAACTTCTTAGTCTATGGAAGAAATCCTATAAAAGCTCTCAAGGCATAGAGAAGCAGAGGTGATCCACAGGAGGAGGGGCAGGATGTTAACTGCCTCAAGGACAGGAAGAGAGCAGTGCTGTGGCTGGAAAAAGTGTCTTTAAAGCTAAGGGTCATTTCCTCAAAAGTATTTAAGTGCATTTGTGACCAGGTAAGTGCCCGGGGCGACTTCAATGATGGATATGACTTCTCTGGGACCTAAAAACCCCTTGAGGAGGCTCATAGTCCACTGGACACAGAAAATTACGAAATGGAGCTGCAGTTCATCATAGTTAAAGTTACATTAGCAATATGTGAAAGAAAAAAGGTGACAGTGATTGAGCATTTTTACATCAGCCCCCGGATAAGGTAATGAATATCTCCAAGGTCAAAGATCTGGCTAAGAGTCAATGTGGGTGGGAAAAGGACAACCTGTGTAGGAACATTCCCAGAACCTCAGAGCAAAGGGAACAACACAAGAGCACAGCACTGATAAAGAATGGGCCAATGGACAGTCACTAGGAGCCATCAGATGATGACTGTCTGGGAAAAGACATTCTCTGGCAGGCCTAGGAACCAATGAATGAATATTCCAAGAAACTATGCTGGATAGAGGAGATGCCGGTTAAGACAGAGGAAATGAGGCACGAAGAGACGATGAAGCATCAAAGAACATAATCAGGATAATTAGGATATAAAAATCTGTGGGGCAAGTGTTTGGAGTGAGGGAGAGCTGCTTCCTTAATAATACTCATGGATAAATAAAGCTAAACTACCTTCCTAGCATGCCTGGAAATGAGACTAGATCTTACTTGGCATGGGAAATATGCTGTTCCTCTTTAATATTTATTGAACACCCACTGTGTTCTAAGTACATAAGAGCTCATTGGAATGGCAATAAAAGTAAGAACAGATGATAAGCTCAGAGAGGAGAAATGATGGGGCAAGGCTGAGTGGAAAGCCAGGTGATTGTAATCAGTCAGGGGACACTTACCGAGCCTGGATTACAAATCTGTCTACAAGGCATTTAGTTAGCTTATTTGGGGTGATACAATTCTTCCTATTGTGCAACAGGGAAGTGAGAGGTATCTGCATGAAAATAAAACAAACATAGGCACATTTAAATAATTTATCTGTTGTAATAAAGGTTAAAAGGTGGCCAGATTATTGGCCAGATGATGATTCTGAAGTGTCATTGAAAACAAATGTGATGGAAATATAGATAGTGAAAACAATTATGAGATTGTAATTACCAAAATATTGATCAAAGATGACCTGTGTGCATGAAAGGGGCTCCCTAAGGATACATGACCCAGTGACACTGTAGTCATCACGATCTGTATAAGGGTGTGCCATGGTGTTTACATGAAGCCAGTGTAAGGTACAATGGTACAGTTGTTAGAGCCTGTGTCTACATATAAGGAAAAGCATGGCTGTACGTGATCAGGTGGTGATGCACGCCACGTGTTATTCTCAGGCAGCTGGACCATTTTCCAACTGAGCATCTGAGGAGAGGAACCAGAGCAGCAATGATAGAGACCAAAGCAGGTGAGAACATCAATGTAACAGGGGAGGGCTCTAAAAAGAGGTGTCCTCACACAGGGACAAAGTGATGCTGTGTCCATGAGCAAGAGGTCTAGATGTGGCAAGGCAAAGGAGTGAAATCAATGGAAAACATGGAGATGGAAAATTTAGAAAGAATCTCAAATTTCTAATCCGAGAACCACGAGATTAACATTTAAGAAGGAAGGGGCTATAGTTACTTTGTTGAATATCTTAATCGTTACCATAGAAATTTCGCATGATGGATGGAGATAGAGCCAGAGACCCACATTCACATCAGAACAAGGGACTGAGCTACCAAGGTCCATTGGAAGAGCAGAAGGAGGGAGAAG
>JAQHUG010000230.1:1960083-1973922 GCA_028555095.1 Dicrostonyx torquatus | reverse complement strand
CAAACAGACCTACTGGGCTACAACCGCCTGTGCATCAGGCTGTGAGTGCAGCTTTCACGTTCAAACAGACCTACTGGGCTACAACCGCCTGTGCATCAGGCTGTGAGTGCAGCTTTCACGTCCAAACAGACACACTGGGCTACAACCGCCTGTGCATCGGGCTGTGAGTGCAGCTTTCACGTTCAAACAGACATACTGGGCTACAACCGCCTGTGCATCGGGCTGTGAGTGCAGCTTTCACATCCAAACAGACATACTGGGCTACAACCGACCGTGCAGCTTTATTCCACGTAACTTTTTCATGGTCTTGCTTTGAGTTATTTATATTAGCTAGTTTATCAATTTTAAAATATTGGGAGCCTTTCACATGCTTTAAAATACTGGAGGCAAAAATACTCCACCGTATAACCCACATTCCATGCACAGTCAAGTTATTAAAAGAAAAAATAGAAGAGGAAATTTTCAAAAACTGAAATCAAAGGAAGCACATTACATGGAAAATACAGAAAGTGCTGGAAAATGTAGCAAAGACACTGAAAACTCTTGCAGAAGAAAAAAAATGCTCCCCAGCTCTTTACACACACACATCATATGGAGGCCAATCATGTAAGTGAATAAAGAAAAAAATAAACATGACTTTTCTCTATGCCATCCAATGTTCTCAAAAGAACAACAGAAGTACCAATTAGCCAGCCCTGGAATCATAATCATATCCATACAAGTACATTACACGGAATGAGCAGGTTGTATTTATATACTTAGGAACACACACGCACACACTCATGCATGTACACGTGCGAGCACACACAATTAAAGAACTAGAGATCAGATGTGATTGTATCCGTGAAGAAATGGGAGCATGGGAAAGGGCCAGTGTGCGGAAGGGGTTGAAGGAGGGAAGGGAAAGAGGAAAATGATGTAATTATATTTGAAATTACAAAACTAAAAATAGAAATAACTGTATTCTACCAGTTCTTTGAGCAAATAAGATAGAGAATAGCCGTGTTGAAGAAGTGTTCCTTCATTATACAATAAAAGAGCCAAGAATAATAGAGTTCTGCTTGAGATTACACTCAGTTACACACAGTTGGAAGAACATTTAACCATTGCTAGTGCGGCTTCAGCACTTGGATCAGTTAGTGGCTGAAAAGGGAAAGGACATTTCTGTATTAATTATAAACCACCACTCAAACCACACTTACATCAGCACCTGGGACAGGGCTGAGTGAGGCCAGGCATGCCAAGGTCTTGGTCCTGGTGCCCCAATCTCTTTCCCTCTGTTAGAAAATAATTTTTTTTTTAGGACAAGTAAGACTTATAACACACATGATATGTTCTCTGAAATGTTGCTTTCGTCTGGTCAATTCACATAAACAGTCACCATGAAGCATTAAGGTAAGGGCTCGTGAAGAGCCCACAGTTCCTTAGTTTTAGTGCCGCATCATGTGCAACTTTCTCAAACGTTCACTCTTAATATTCATGTCTACTGGCGCAGTCATTATGTGGGTCTTGTGTAGGCAGTCATACTGTGTCAATTACTGTCAGCTCTGAAATCAAATATATAAGCAACACTAAAGAGGCTCAGCAGGTTGTATTTATGCAAATATACGTATATATATGTGTGTGTGTGTGTGTGTGCATGTGTGTGTGTGTGTCACAATAATAACCAAAGAAAAAGAGGTCATGAATTTGAGAGGGAGTAAAGGGGGGCAAAGCAATGTTTGGAGGGAATAGATAAATGATATATGTACATGTCAATTAAAATTTTTTAAAAATATTAAACACTCAATATTTATTAGCAGATGTGCAGACTTCTGAGAGCACACACACACACACACACAGAGGGGTCAACAGACAATAGAAAGTAGACAGATGACAGATAGATATATATATATATATAGATAGATAGATAGATAGACAGACAGACAGACAGATAGATAGATAGATAGATAGATGGTGAATAGACAGATGGGTGACAGACAGATATTAGTATAAACTGATGAAAGTAGATGAAAGTATGATGAAAGTAGGGAGAAACAGTAGCTCACATCTGAACTATCACTCTGCCACATGTAATACAAAGTGGCTTTCATTGTTCTTCATCTAACTGTCTGATCTGGAAGACTATTTTGGGACAGAGATTGATCCCGTGAATTGGTTTCAAATACTAAAATTAATGATATCACTAACAGGGAATCCAAGCTAGGCTAAAAAATTCACTAACCATAAGGGAAGGCCTGAGAACTGAGAAGACGGGAGCAACCACAACCTAAGGCTTTCCCATTAAGATGCACAATTAATACACATCAATTAATAAGTTTACCTGAGCTCATGGAAGCTCACAGACTCTAGACAGACAGCTGGGGATCCTATATGGAACCCAACTAGGCCCTCTACATACGGGCAATAATTGTGTAGCTTGGTCTGCTTGTAGGACTCCAGGCAGTGGGACCAGAATCTATCCTTGGTGCATGAGCTGGCTTTTTGGAGCCAACTCCCTGTGGTAGGAGGCCTTACCCAACCTTGATGCAGGGGGGGGGGGAGGGGCTTGATCCTGCCTTAACTTAATGTGCCAAGCTTTGCTGACTTCCCATGGGAGGCCTTACCCTTTCTGAAAAGTAGATGGTAGTGGCTGGGGCAGAGATGGGGGAAGTAGGAGGAGGGGGAAAGAGGAGGAATGTGGTTAGAATGTAAAATAAATAAAAATATAAAAAACATGAATAGAAAAAAGTTTAAATAGAAAAATTAACTATTTATTCCTCATCTCAATGAAGCATCAACTAGAATAGACAGAATCAACCAACATCACAGGAAAGAACAGAGGCCCAGACTTCAGGTGCTCAATTCAGAGAGCAAGAGCTTAAAAGAGGAGACATGTAGATTTGCAAGTGTGATGTCAAGCCTTCAGTAGACCAATTGGGATAAGATCAGATATTCCCTTTGATAGTTCTTTAAATCAAAATCAGAGCTAGTGGAATATTTGACCTATTGTTATGAAACCTTCTGTAGTTGCAAGGCAGCTTTGATCTCTAAAACAGATCTGTGTAGCTGAGGGGTACACCATCCTTCTCAAACAGATCTGTGAAGTTGAGGGGTACACCATCCTTTATAGCAGAGAACACTGGGGTCAGGAGAGGGGTGTGATGGAGACTACCTGTTCATTTCTCATCCACCCTGACCCAAATAATCACACAGAAACTATATGAATTACATAAGGCTTGGCCAGTAGCTTAGGCTTATTCCTGGCTAACTCTTACATCCTACATCAACTCATTTCTACTAATCTGTGTACTGCCAGGAGGCTGTGGCCTACCGGTAAAGGTTCCAGTGTGTCCTTCTCCCGCAGCAGCTACATGGCGTCTCCCTGACTCTGCCTACTCTCTCTCTCTATCATTGTCCTGATTTCTTGCTGGCTTTACTCTGCTAAGTCATTGCCCCAAACAGCTTTATTCATCAGCCAATAAAAGCAACACCTCTACAGAAGGACCTCCCATATCAGAGGGCTGTTCAGCCAGAAAAAGATGAGCATCTTCCCACCAGGTGGGAAGAGAAGCTGTTGGTTAGCAGATGTCCTTTATCAGTCTCTATTATAAATTTAAGGCAGAATACTACAGATGGTTGTGCCACAGGCTCAGCAGGGAGCTACCAGTCCAGTTACCGTAGCCTGTAGTAGATCAAGTACAAACCATTGGAGGTACAAGGGGACCAACTTGTATGGAGGTCAGAATAAACCTTGCAATGGTGAAAACTAAGAAGTTATAAAATAATAACCTTATGAAATGATGTAAAGAGAATTTGGATAAAAGAAGGAAATGCAAAGACTCATACTAAAGGGTTCATCCATAAGCTGGTGCTAAGGAGAAGTAGGGCCTGACAGGAAGTTGCTGGGTCATTGAGTGTATTACCCAAAGGGATAATAGTAATTGTCAATGAGATAATGGCTCCCTCTCCATTCCACATTTCCTCCATGTTGTGCTGTCCTCCCAACAAGCCCAAAGCTCTTGGGCTAGTTAACCATGGCCCGACCCAAAGATCTAAGTCAAAAGCAACATTTTCTCTTTACAAAATGATTTTTCTCCAGTGTTCATAATAAGCAAAGAACACTGACAAACAAAAGATAGTTCTGCCAGCGGATCGTACTTTGATAGTTTGGACAAAATGCAAGTTTTGTGGTTTCTTACAAAAAAAGTCCATGAGTTGACAGTCATCAGGATCTTTGCTTTAAATCTGTAACATCCTACCACACCAAGTTAATTTACATGCTAGAACCATAGGCCTAGTTGTTTTGTGTAAGAAGGTGGCTTACTCTATATAATTCTAGCTCTTAAAGAATAACAGTTAAATTTCTTGCTGCTTTAGCAATTCAAATTATACCAAGCAGGAAAAAAAACTGATTTTTCCCTTTGTCAGAAGGTATCAATTGTAGAACTAATAGCTTTTTGGTTAGGGTTGAGACTCCTTCTTCCCCTCTCAACTGGAACCCCATCTGGCTTGAACCTGTGCAGGTCTTGTGATTACTGCCACAGACTCTATGAATTCGTGTGAGCATCAGTCTGGTTGTGTGTACGCTGTTTCCTTGGAGACATCCTTCTCTTTTGGCTTTTACAATCTTCAAACCCTCGCATGCAACTGTTCCTCAGGGAAAGCAATGAAACACTTGGCAAGCTGAAATACAGTGGATGCTCTCCGCTACGGAACAGGTGGGCTCTCTCCCAATGGAAACTGACTCATAGTTGATGACTCATGTTCATATATGACTGCATGTGCCGTCCAAGGATTTCCAGCAACACCACGGCCATGGAGTCACAAAGTGTGTGATCCACCATAACTCTCTTGTTTTTAGGAAGGAACAAGTAATTTACTTTGAAAATAAATTTAAAAGATAAATAATATATATAGTAGCTGGAATAAAAAGCAACCACAGGCACTACAGTCATCCATCACATGACAAACACATTTGCTCACGTATGCTATAGCAAATCATTTGCCAAAAACTTCTCCACTAAGTCAATCAGTGACTGGTTCTTATTTCTGAAATCCCCCAAAATGCACACAAACAAATGCACAGAATATGCCAAATGAGTTACTTACTTTCTCATGATTATGTTATTTATATCATTTTATACATAAAATGACACAGTGACATAAATAGCACAGTGACTTCAGGGCTTCATAAATATTGGCATGTATTTCATATAAGTATGTGCTTACATGTCAGAGTCTGCAAGACATGAACTCTTACTTCTCCCATCACACAAAAGCACTGCATTAATATACAGAAACCCCTTATTAAACCAAGATAACATGGAGGAATAAATGAAGTAAAAATGGAAGGCAGGAGGTGGGGTATCTCAGTGGCAGAGCTCTCTTGTGGCATCTGGAAGATCATGGTGAGGGGTAGGTTATTTTTCAGATGCCAAGTGAACATCACCTTTCTTCATTCTGTATGTCTATGCATGAGGACATTATTAGTGGATTCAAGAATGAAGGGTAATTTTTAACTCTATACTATAAAGTCCACCACCACATAAAGGCTGTGTGTGTGTGTGTGTGTGTGTGTGTGTGTGTGTACCAGTGACCCACAGCACAGCACTGGGCTGCGCTCCCAATGTCCAGCTGAAGAGTGGGAAGAGTAAAAATAGAAGCAAAGAGGTCAAGACCATGATGGGTTCCCCCACTAAAACAGCTTACCTGAGCTAGTGGGAGCTCACCAACTCCAGTTGGACTGGGAAGGAACCAGCATAGCCCCAAACTAGACCTTCTGAATGTGGGACAGTTGTACGGCTGGGGCAGACTGTGGGCCACTAACAGTGGCACCAGGACTTATTCATACTGCTTGTACTGACTTTTTGGAACCAATTCTCTTTGGATGGATACCTTGCTCAGCCTAGATATAGTAGGGAGGGCCTTGGACCCTCCCTAAAGCAATTACCCTCTCTGAGGAGTGAATAGGAGGTGGAGGGGAGTGCAGGGAATGGAAGTAGGGGAGGGAGTGGGAACTGGGACTGCTATGTAAAATGAATAAAATGATAGTTTGTTTTCTTTTATAAAAAATAAAATTATATCTTTAGATTATGAAGTAATTATGTTATTTCCTCCTTTACTTTCCTCCCTTCAGACCGTCCCATATACTCCTTGTTCTTTTTCAAGTTCATGGCCACTTCTTTATTAATTATTGTTACATGCATATATGTTTATATACATATATTTCTAAATGCATAAATACTGCTTGCTCAGTTTGTTTACCACATATATATGTTTTCCAAGCAGACCACTTGGTACTAGATAAGCAACCGGTGTCCTCTTCCCTAGGGAAGACTGTTTCTCCTGCTCTTAGCATTCACTACTTGCATCTATTTCTTTGTGTGTAGCCAGAGCGTCCTGGGCTTTGCTCCATCCTCATTAGCATGGCTACTGCTATTGTCCTTGGCTCATGTTTAGGCAGTAATCTTGATGAGACTTTATCAGTATAGTGTTTGACATTTCTAGCAGACACAATCTCAGAACAAATTCCCTCTTACAATCCTTCTGTCCCGTCTTCTACAGTTGTATTGTAAATGTAGCCACTGGGACTTGGCTCCACACTCTGGATTTTGATTGGTTGTTGTTTTCTATAATGGTCTCTATTTGTTACAAACAGAAGTTCCTTTAATGAAGGTGAGGACTACACTTCTCTGTGGGTATATGGACAACTATTGAGAATGTCTTTAGGAATAACGCTGGTTTAGTAAAGTGGTGGTTGTCAGTTCACTTTGAAGACTCGGGACTTTATTATCCCTGCGTAGTTGACTTAGTTTTCTAGTACTAGACATGGTTTCTCTCTTATACAGCAGTCTTGAGTCCAATTAGAGACATATTAGTTACCACCAAGGTATGCATGCCACAACTACAGTGTTGGGGCATACTATTTTCAGGTGTGTTCCTCTTGTTTATGTTCCATTTGTTTAGTTCTGTGAAGCTGTATTACTGTGCCTGTCTAAAACACTCAATAAAGAGCTGAACAGCCAACAGCAGGGCAGGAGAGAGAAATAGGCAGGACTGACGGGCAGAGAGGATAAATATGAGGAGAACTCTGGGTTAGAAAAGATCTGGGAACAAGAGGAAGGGGGAGGATTTCAGGGGGCAGCCACCCAACCACCCAGCTATACAGCCAGAAACAGAATAAGAAAGAAAGAAAAGGTATATAGGAATAGAGAAAAATAAAACTCCCGAGGCCAAAGATCGATGGGATAACTTAAGAAAAGCTGGCAAAAAGCAAGCCAAATTAAGGCCAGGCATTCAAAACCAAGAATAAGCCTGTTTGTGGTCTATTTAGAAGCTGGGTGGTAGGGCCACCCAAAATTCAAAAGACTAAAGAGTTAAAAGAGTGAAAAACAAACAAGACTACAACCTTCGGGATAGAGCTCTGTGTTGGCCATTGTTGTGATCCTTAGGAGTCCCAGCGGGTAGGACTGATGGTGACCTACCTGCTTTGAAAGCTGTGTGGTGCCTCCTGGTATCATAAAGGCTAGTCATCGGGAAGGAGGATTTCAGGTCATTTCCAGCTCAGGGACCTGTGGGTCGTGCAACACATTAGTGTTGACTAGGGCACTGCCTTCATCAAAAGATTCATGAGATAGGGTATATGACTATATGGAGCCACGGGTCCTGTCCCATCACCAATCGAAATATTCTGGTTTGACCAAGAGAATGATTGAGGTTTAAAAGTTTCAATGAAGTAGAAAATACTTCGTCAGCATAGGGTACCTGGGGACCAAGCAGGTGAGCTAGAGGGCAGATAAATTCAAGGCCCTGATTCCCCTTCAACACTGAAATGGGCAACATCTGCCTCAATTGTCCACATGGGCTACAGAATTCTAGAATTCTAAATAGGATTGTAAGAGGCCTTTGGAACAACTGCATCTCAATTCAACTTTTTCTGACAATGAAACCACTTTTCCTCACTCCCTCAACATAGGACACATCAAAAGGGTTTCCCAGTAGCCTTGCTGCGTGTCACCCACCACTGAGGTATCAGCTCTAACGAAGCTGACCTGAGTCAAACAGAAGAATATATACAGTCTCTTTGCCATAAAGTCTGAATGCAGACAGAAATAAAATGTATGTTAGCTATAAGGGCAGCTTTCCTTTATAAAAAGATAATTGACTGAATGGGAGGATAAGAAGGCTTTTGGGGAAATAATATTGTATTTTTGATCTGGATGCGACTGACAAAGATGCAGTCACCTAGAAATCCATCAAACTGGGTGCTTGCAATTATGGTGTTACTGAATTTATTTATTATATGGGTCAAGAAAAGAAATTTTATATCTCATAATCTTGCCTATGATTCAGAGGTGACTTTACTTCCAAGGTGACACGGTTCATGGATATGGATATGAGCTACCACTCTCTTTTCCTGAGCCCTGATCCCAGACTGTGTTCTGAGCTGGACTCAGATACTGATGCCTGCGTGAATCTTATGAAATGCAACTATTTCCTTAGGGTTTGTGTTTTGTTGCTGTTTGTGTCTAATATGAATGAAAAGAGTACCACATGCAAATGTTGAGATTAATAAAAAAAACATGCTTTTAAAGAACACAGAGTGATCTTTGGGTAGAATATAAAATCATTCATAATACATTAATTGTGAAAATATGAAATGTTGAAATTCTGTATAGGACATGTCCTTGGAATTGCTTTTAAATCTTATATGAAATTAGTTGTTTTATTTTATTCACAAAAATAAATGTCACCTGGTTCATGAGTTTTCTTTGCCTGATGGGTATAGCCGTAACTCTTCATCAGAGAAGCATATAGAGCTTTGCAGCATACAGAGACCATCACAGAAGTCCACAACTGGTCAAAATACAGAGCGAATGCAGACACCACGCCTGCGCTAAGGCTCAGGAGAGCATCATGAAGGACTGAGCAGAAAGCGTGTAAGAGTCAGAGGACCTAGACATCTGGTATGAGAGTGTCTCCTAGCTACACAGCGAGGCTACACAACTGAAATCTCAAAAGCACGACTGCCTAAACAGGACTGAACAATGAAAACCAAGAGAGATGTGAACGTGGAAGGGGAAATCGGCACAAGCCCTCCCCCCACACACACACAAAAACCACAGACAACTGGCCTGCGCAGGCGGCAGATTAGCCTGCCAGGGATGAAGCCCGTAATTGGTATTCAAAATGCCAAGTCAGCAAACCATGTGCACACAAGCAACACTAAGTGATCTCAGTATTGGTATTTACATATTTAATCGTGTATATGTGCGTGCGTGCGTGCATGTATGTGATAATAGAGAAAAGAGAACATGGGTTTGAGATGGAATTAGGGAGGAATAGGAGGTGGTTTGGAAGTAGAGGACACAGGAGAGGTTGGAGAGAGAGAAAATGGAGGAAATGATGTAATTATATTTTAAATAAAATAAATGATAAAAACATCACTATTATTTTGATAGGAGTATACAGAATTATATATCATATGTAGCATACAACATTATACTATACAGAAATATAATTGTTATGACAAATACTCATTCTGTTTCAAGAATACTGATAAGTAAATACAAAGTTTTCTTCCAAAAATATGTGGTTTCATAGTGACAAATAAACACAGGCTATTAAATATTGACACTTTTACATATGAAGTTTGAGTAAGAAGCATCAGTTGACCCAAACTGCTTTTCATTTGGATTCACACGTCTTCATTTCTATAGTAAGACAGTTGATACTTACTTTAATGGGGTTCTTGTGATGCTACAAAAAAAGTTATGTTCACAATATCGAGTCAATCCAAATACATACCTGCCATGCCTCCTCTTCCTTCTGGCCGAAAACCAATGTTTATACATGGTTTCCGAGATTAGAAGAATAACCTACAGCCAATGAAAAGTCTTCAAAGGCATCTTAACTCAAGTACCCAGTGTCAGAAAACCTTACTGCTCAGCACAGGTATGCGGAGAATACATTATTCCGCTTTGGTAAATGAAATACAGATAGCATGAGAACAAGAAGTATGACTAATGTCAGAGGGCCATTTTTGGGGAAGCCTTGCTAATTAGCATTTATAACTGAAGGGAGTCATGGTGATGTAGCAAATATAATGATATGCAATGTTTTATAAAATATAAGCTATAAAATATTACACTATTTGTAATATTGAAAGCTATTTTATTGCCTGCCTCATAAAATAAGCATTCAAAAATGAAAATTTTTACAAGAATGTTTGCATGCCATAAATCAGGCAGAGGATTTACAAAGCTAATCAGGATATAATTCAGCATACTGAATTGCCTTTTAGCAACAAATTTAGCTCAAGTTTCCAGGAACAAAAATTTTAAGGCACTTCTGGTTCAAGCATTTTCTACCTCTGCAAAAATCAGCCTGGCAGAATGTAAATGGGATTCATTTTGCATTTTGTCTGATATAGGCTCAAAAAATAAGCTGTCATTTAATAACTTTGTGACATGAAAGCAGAAGGGGAGACAGGGAGAGAAAGGGACCAGAGAAAGAAAGAAGGGGGATGGGCATAAAAGAGGAGGTTTGATGCAAATATGACCAAGATACATTATATATTTGCAGTTTTGTTTATGAAACCCATCACTATGTACAATTAACATATGCTGATAATTAATCACTATCATTTAATATCCTTGATCCTGAACTAAACCTGGGGCTTCTGTAGGAGCAGAAAGTGTTTGGGGCCACATAACCATCACTCTAGCCCCTGAACCTTTGTTTATGTAATAATTATGAACCCCAGTGTTTTCTTCTGTCTAATGGGTATGTATATCAATTACTTTATATTAAAGCTTTATAGCCAATGTTAGGGAAAACAGAGAACACACTGAAATACAGAAGAAGTTCAATAAAGGGGTAACTATAGCCTGACACTTACATTATGACATATTATTGGATTCCTAAGAAGTGATTTAGTTCCAGTTTTTATGAAACTTGTCTACAAGAGGCCGGGCGGTGGTGGTGGTGCACACCTTTAATCCCAGCACTCGGGAGGCAGAGGCAGGCGGATCTCTGTGAGTTCGAGGCCAGCCTGGTCTACAAGAGCTAGTTCCAGGACAGGCTCCAAAGCCACAGAGAAACCCTGTCTCGAAAAATAAAAAAAAAGAAAATGCATACAGACATTCCCATACAAAATCTCAATTGAGGATTCTCTCAATTGAGAGTTCCTCTTCCCAAATGCTCTAGCTTGTGTCAAGTTGACATAAAACTAGCCAGCACATATTCCAATATTCCAAACATCCTTACAGCAATCAATGCTACATATACTACATGCTCAGGAAAAGTGCTTGTGCCTCACCTAGCTCCCAGTCTGCCCAGGACAGAATGTCTTGAACCAAGTGCCATGACTTGCATGGTCAGGCTGATCTAGATTCCAGTGTTGATTGAGCCATCTAACGAGATCCATGTCTCCTGTTGCTTTTCTCATTCCTGCAGTATGAGATCATGGTGAGCACTATTCTCCTCTAGACTTTCACAACCAGACACCGCTAAGAACAGGCCAGCAAGCATGAAGGCCAATGGTGAGATGGCATTGGTGAACTTCCTAGGGATCCGAGACACTGGAGGACTCCATATCTCTTAGATGGTGCTCTCAGCTGATCTTACCGGAAGCTAGCAGAACTGACGAAGAAGAGTTCAAGGTGCCACAAAGGTTGCCAATCTGTGAGAACAAAGCAAACACTACTCCAGAGGCAGAGGCAGAGAACCCTGCCAGAAAGTTACTCCAGAAGGAAAAGTGGGTAGAAGAGCAGCCAACAGCACTGGGAGCTAGAGAGACACACGGTATGAGAGAGCAAACAAACAAAGGGAGATAAACAGCAAGCGAAAATCCTCTGGGTGAAGGTGGGGAGACATCCTGAGCTTGGAAATAAGAAAAGGAGGCAAACTCAGGATCAAGACATCGTATCCCCAAATCTTCGACCACACTGTCTGTCTAATCATGCAGCTACATAAGAGTAACACAGAACCTTTGACCACTACCAATTCAGGTTGCCATGCGGACATCTTTCCATTGGATAGGACTGTGAAATACTGCGTGTTGGAGAAATCTAATGTTCAAGGCAAAAGAAATACTACAAGCTGAGAAGAGAACAGACATTTAAAATAATCTATAATCTAAACCAACTCTAAACACAGAGGAACTCAAGAATATTTTGAGTTCTATGTGAGACTAGCAGCAGTCATAGCAACTGAAAACTCATCCCCATAAATTGCCCCTAACCCAACTTTAACCAGATATACTGGAAAACGCTTAACTTAAGGGAAGGCATGAATATTCCTAGGTCTTAAAACTTTTTATCTCAATCTCTTACTGGATTATATTGTGTGTCTAATACTTGAGGACATAAAAATCATGAGGCTTAATGAGATAAAAAAGAACCTCAAACAATGGAAAGAAGATAACACCCACAAAAGATACTCCCAGCAGACAAAAATCGATCCACAGAAGCAGACTTGATTGTGACACTGAGATGGGAGCTAACTCACAGAAAATTTAAAATAACTAATAATTAGTATACGGAAGGATCAGTAGAGCAAAGTGAGTGCTTGCAAAATCAGATTGGGAAGTGCAGCAGAAAAAAATAAGCACATAAGGATCAAATGAAAATTCTAAGATTTTTTATGAAAAAAATTAATAAGGATCAAGGATTCTTTAACACATTCATTTGCAGACCTAACACCGCGAAAGAAAGACATACTAGCAGAAACAAGTAATAAAAACACAGAAGGAAATGTGTGGAGTGAGGACACCAGAGGGCCTCCAAGACTGCTGGGGAAAGACCCAGTCATTTCCCATTGCAACTGAAATCCCTAGAGGAGACCAGGTTAAAGGGCAGAACACAGATTTGAAAAATAGCTAAGGTCTTCCCAAAATTAAAGACACACTAAACATCATGTTCAAAGGACTCAGGGATCATCTTGTAGAATAAAATGCAAATAGAAGATGTTCTCACAGCAGCTGTCCTGGTCTTCTGGCTCTTAGAGTCTTTCCACTCTTTCTTCCATGTTTCCTGAACCTTAGGTGTAGGCATTTGCTTATAGAAGCATCATCTGGGTTGTGCTGCAGATGCACCATCTGTGATATGCTGTAGACGCATTGTCTGGGTTGTGTTGTAGATGCATCATCTGTGTTGTGCTGTAGATGCATCATCTGTGTTGTGCTGCAGATGCACCATCTGTGATATGCTGTAGATGCATTGTGTGGGTTGTGTTGTAGATGCGTCATCTGGGTTGTGTTGTAGATGCGTCATCTGGGTTGTGTTGTAGATGTGTCATCTAGATTGTGTTGTAGATGCATCATCTGGGTTGTGCTGCAGATGCACCATCTATGACATGTTGTAGATGCACATCTGTGACATGTTGTAGTTGCACCATCTGTGGCATGTTATAGATGCATCATTTGGGTTGTGTTGTAGATGTACCATCTATAACATGTTGTAGATGCACTATCTGTGACATGTTGTAGATACACATCTATGACATTTTGTAGATGCAACATCATCTTGGTTGTGCTGCAGATGCATCATCTGAGTTGTGTTGTAGATGCATTGTCTGGGTTGTGTTGTAGATGCGTCATCTGGGTTGTATTGTAGATGTATCATCTGGGTTGTGTTGTAGATGCGTCATCTGGGTGTGTTGTAGATGCGTCATCTGGGTTGTGCTGTAGATGCACCATCTGTGATATGCTGTAGATGCATTGTCTGGGTTGTGTTGTAGATGCGTCATCTGGGTTGTGTTGTAGATGCGTCATCTGGGTGTGTTGTAGATGCGTCATCTGGGTGTGTTGTAGATACATCATCTGGGTTGTGCTGTAGATGCGTCATCTGGTTGTGT
>JAQHUG010000230.1:1940495-1959888 GCA_028555095.1 Dicrostonyx torquatus | reverse complement strand
GTGTTATAGATGCGTCATCTGGGTGTGTTGTAGATGCGTCATCTGGGTGTGTTGTAGATACATCATCTGGGTTGTGCTGTAGATGCGTCATCTGGGTGTGTTGTAGATGCATCATTTGGCTTTTGTTGTAGATGTGTCATTTACTACAATTCATGGTGAGTTGTAGTAAAGAGAAAAAAGAAATCTCACAAATAGAATCCAGTTGAGTGTACCATATTCAATGGATGAAATACAAGGCAAAGAGAGAACCATGAAGGCACTTATAGAAAACTAACTTACATGCACAGGAATAAGGGGCAATTGCGCCAGACTTGTAGCCATGAGACAATGGAGAAGTGGAAAATTTTAAGCCAGAATTCTATATCTGGTGAAAATGTCTTTTGAAATACAGAAATAAATATTTCTCAATGAAAAATTTATAGAGCCCACTGCCCTCAAGAAATGATAAAGAAATTTTTCAGGGAGAAAGAACATGACAGAATACAGAAACTTGAACCTATGCAAAAAATTAAATGATGAGAAAGTGGAATCCATGAAGGTCCTAGTTGGTTTACCTGTAAACAAGCTCAAGTTATCTGGGAAAAGAAACTCCAGTTGAGAAAATGCCTTCATCACACGGCCTGTGCACAAACTTGTGGCACATTTCCTTGATTGCTTATTAATGTCAGAGTGCCCAGCTCAGCAGAAGCAGTGCTGTTTCTGTGTATGTGGTCCTGGGTTCTATAAGGAAGCAAGCTGAGCAAACCTTGGGGGTGAGCCAGTAAGCAGGGTTCCTTCATGGCCTTGGCACAGTTCCTGCATCTAGGTTCCTGTCTTGAATTTCTAGCCTGGCTTCCCTCAGGGATAGGAGTGTGACCTGAGAGCTGTAAGATAAAAGAAAGCCTTTCCTATTCGATTTCTTTGGTCATGGATTTATCATGGCAACAAAATCCTAAGGCAATAAACATAATGATCTTGCAAAGCCAAACAAAAGGCTAAAATTGTGTCCATGGCCTTAAATACTTTAGACACAACTTTAGCACTGTATCTTAAGCAAGCAAGACTTGATTCATACGTGAATGTGTGGACATGTCCCTCGCTCTTTTTATGTTTCTTAAGAAAATAAATATCAAACCAAAAGGGCTTATAATACATGTTGAAATAGTTCTGAAATGACACACACACACCCCAACTCCTCAGGAACATAGATCCAATTTGGCAATGTAATTTTATGTTTATCATCCTATAAAATGATTCATAATACCATTAAAATAAAGGTTATAAAATGATGCACATGCTATGATCATGTTTAAGGGGAAAATATATTGTATATAAAATAATCCGGGGAACTGGCTTAAAGTCTAACATCTGTAGGATCACCAAAGCTTGATTTTGAATTTTTCTTCAGTGGCTTTATTATAATGCTCTTATGAAAGCAAAACCCACATTTCCTTGTCAAGCACAGTAACTTTTCCTTGAATAGATTCACAAACTTTAAAATTTTACGGATGGTTCTAAGCTATCAGTCAATTCTTTTCTGTTGAGATAAAGAGGAAAACTGGATGGAAATACATAAAATGAGAATGAAAAAAGATCAAACATTGATGACATAAATATTACAAAGTCCAGATACAAATCAATGTAAAGCATTTGTGCAGAAATATTAATGCTAGCATTAATTATTGTATCTTGGCAACTAAGTAAAATATTCTTTAATCACAAAGTATAACAAACAGTCATTATTTAAGGAAAAGCCAGTCTATAACTGTGAACACAGTCTGGAAGCCCCTTAAAAGTAAATGGTGTGTGCCTGACAAATACAACTATGGATGAACCACATCTACAGAGTTCAATTATATGCATAAATTATGAAATTTAATTGTTTCTGGAAGAGATCTAATCTTACTAAGCACCACAATTAGTGCTGTTCTCTTCTATGAAATGAGTGTTTCAGCACTTAATTTGATTTATATTTAAGTCATAAAATAATGGTGTTTCACATTCTACCAATATAAAGTACATTTTATAGCTCAAACCTAAAAAAAAATCATGAAATTGTGTTTTGTTACCATTAAATGTGATCCACTAGTTCTGCTGAAAGCAATAAATATTTATTCCAGTGCTGTTTGCTCCCTCACCTGGAAAATGGATTAATCAAAATGGATTCTAAAGCTTTATGGAGAACTGCATGTGGCTCATCATGAAAGAAATAATGGAAACTTGAGAAGCAGAAACTTTGTATCCATACTAAGGTGAAAAACAATGCTCAATTAATGTACCAAGTATGAAATTCATCTGCTGTTAAATTCTTGTTACATTACTCTGGGAAAGCTTGCCAACGAAGTGCAAGGAATTGTGCAGCAAATTCAATTAATGGTCCCCGAAACATTGTTGATTATAATTTTCAATTTCTTACAACCATTATAAATTATCAAACAGACTTTTTCAAATTTATATTTATAAAAATTTCATAAATCTATTTCAATATCATATTTTTAAAAACTCCTATATACTTATTCCAACTTTTGTCATTCAGACAGTGAGCCCATAGAAGGGCTCTCTTCTAATGTAGAATATAACCCTGAGACAGTGGTTGCAATTCCATCCCTCTTTAAGAGTCTTAAAGGTTCCAGTCCAAAGATATACCCAAGAAGGTGATACATGTACAGAAACCTGAGGGTGTGAGAAGAATGGGTCAGATGTGATCAGGTTCAACACCGTGCTACTGCCTGGGACTGTAGAAGCTGACTTTACTAGGTGTTTGGTGGATCTTAAACAATGTGGTGGGATCCTTGGTGGTCAAACACCTAATCAGCCTTTATTTGCTTTCTGACTGTTTTTTATATAATAAACAACCATGCTGACAATTCGATAGAGGCCCAAACCCCAGGATCCTAAATTCCTTACCCAAATTTAGATGAAGCTTGGATATCAAAAAGCATTTTCTTCTGTCTTATGGTTGTGATGCCATCCTTTTTGGCTCTTTTAGAATGAGAAAAGTGTGTTTACTTTATGTTAATGTATGTTTGTAAAATGTCCCTCCAATGAGAAGATGATTCAAGATGACCACAGTCACTGAAATAAAGGAATGTGGTGATATTCCATTTGTATTTTAATTAATAAAGCTTGCCTGAAGATCAGAGAGTAAAACAGCTGCCCTGGTCAGTCCTACAGACCTTTAATCCCAGTAGCCACAGTAGTTTGCCATAGAAACCAGGCAGCACTGGTACATGCCTTTAGTCCCAGTCCTGGAGAGGAATACAGAATGGAAGGAGACAGCTCTCACTCACAGTCTCCTTGAGGGCAGAATCGCCATTTCAGACTGAGGTCAAGGTAAGAGCCAGTGGCTGGCTGCTTTGCTTTTCTGACCTTCAGGTTGAACCCCAATCTCTGGATTTCTATTAATCATGCTACAAAGGAATGTTAATATTTTGAAGGGCAAAAATGGTCATTTATATTGCCTTCTCTTAAAATAAGAGTTTTGTTGTTCATCTGGGGATGCCTTCCAACTGTGGCCACATACTCAGCTAACTTTCCCCAGTGGGAATCTTATTTAATCCACTGCATATCAGAAAATGTAGAGCTATCATCATAAATTACAACAGAAAAAAAGAATGGTTTGCTTAAATATTTTTAAATATTAAAAGTGGTATTTTCCTTTTTAGTGTTTGCAGAAACACTGACTTATACAAAACCAATGCATTGCTAGATTCCTTGAACTGCATGCACAGAACGTTCACCACTGTGCTTGTTCTATTGACAGAGACTGCTTTTAAATCTAAACCACAGTTGCCATTATTTTTTTTTACTTCAAAGCATCTCTAATATCCAGTATATACCAAACTCTGTACAGAATCCTAGAGAAATCAAACGGCTATGTATGTTGCAGTGGGCTGAAGTTTGACGGGTACTCTCTAACAGGTTCACTGTTATCCCTGCGAGTTCAAAGTCGACAAAAAGTATTTGAAAACCATCAAAATGCTAAGTTTTTGGAAAATGTTCCACAAATGATCACCAAAAGAGCTTAGCTGACTCATAGACCAAAATAACACACTGCAGATTAGCTTTAGAAATCCAATTATAAAACTGTTTATTCTGGCTGCACCACACTGAAGCTGGACGCTAGTGACTGACTGATGCTGAGCTGCAGGAAGGTGTCAGATCCACGTCCCAGGGTCTGGTTTCACTGTGCACAGTGACAGGGCACACTGAATACAGCCTCCCTAACGGAATCCAGCCTTTCCAGACATACTGCCTGGCCTCTTCAGACACAGACAGACAGACCGCACTGCTTTCAAAAATGACAAAAAAATAATTGATTTCCCTTTCATTTTCATCCCAGACTGCTTTCCTTAAATTTAGCATACAATAATTGTAGAAATGTGTGGTGTGAAATATAGTGTTGACATGTGACTCAAGTCAGGGGAATTACCATATCTACAGGGGCTGCAAGGACTTAACATTTCCTTGTGGTAAAATACTCTAAATCCTCTCCCTGTCTGCTTTGCAAATTACACGTCATTGATATCTGAATTACCCTACTGCGCTATTCGCCACCAACACTTCCTTCCTCCATGTTTGCTTCGCAGCCGATGCCCAACCTCCCATCACCATCCCGTCTCAATAATCTTCTCCCAAAACCCCCCTCTACTACTTCCAACTTCTCTGAGGTGAAGTCTTCAAGACTTCACATGAGTAAGATCTCACAGGACTTGCCCTAGAGCGCCTGACTTTTTCTACTTAATGTCAGGTCCCCTCCGTGCTCGTACAGCTGTCGCAAGGGACAACACCGACATTTTGCTGCTGAAGCAGAATTATGCGTATCATGTTTTCGTAATACATTACCTTGTGAATAACCCCACAGTAAACACAAGCATGCGGCTGTCTCTTTACTAGACATGGGCATTTCCTTTGGTCATACACCCAGGAACTGGGATTGCTGAGCACTATATGGTAGTTTTGTTCTTAACATGTTGAAAGGTTTCCACATTTTTTATAATGTCTATGTTAACTTTCCCAGACATGTTTGGATTTATACACACCTACATCTGTGGAGCATCTGCATTGTGCCAGAGACTGATGACACAGGAGTGATGATAATCAAACGTGACCATGACCTTCACAAGGTCACTTAAACAAGACAGACTGAATAGAGGGGAAAAAGCATCCTTGCTCCCTGGGAAATCTAGCAAAGCTATATAAAGGTTTCATGGCTGATCCCATACAGCCCCTATTAGTATTCTTCTGATGTCACCTAATTGGATCGGTCTTTTCTCCTGCCATAACAGCAAATCGCTACATCACAGACACCTACCTGGACAACTTCCTCAGACCCCCACCTGCTTAGTGATTCACACTGACTATATTTTTTTCCACAAAGCAGATAGGGCCAAATTCCCTTCCAGTTACAAGCAATAGCAAACGGACTTTCCTAGGAAGCTACAAAGACAAAAGATAGAAAATCTCCAGGAAGAGCATCTATCGAGTGTCTTGCTATGGCGCAGAACCATGGGATTAACCTGCTATCCCTCAAGCACCAGAATCACCGATTCTGTCTCATGGTCCTGCCTCCCTCAATCCTATCCTCATGCTCTCAGTGCATGTAAGGAATCAGTCGGGCTTGGTCTGAGGCCACCAAAGGAGAAGATATTCTCTGTCTAGAGGTCTTTCCAATGTAGTTTTGATAAGCGATCTAGAATTCCTGTCTTTTTCACATTCTGTGTGCAAAATGCAGAAAGCTCTTTTGAAATGTCAGCTGCATTAATTTTTTTCTGGTTTTTATTCGTTATCATGTTCTGCTCATGCCCTTGTACCAAGAAACAGATTTATTCACTTAGAAGAAGTGTTGTGTTCACACAGGATTTCTAGAGGAAGAACGATGAATCATGCTGACTGTAAAAAGCAAGAATGCTGGGAATGAACCAGTTGTGGTGAGAAGCCGGCACTCCCAACATTCCGGAGGCTGAGGCAGGAATACTGTGAGTTTGAGGCTATCCTGGGCTAAACAGTGAGACCTTATCTCGAGGGAGAAGGAAAAGAAAGATTGCTAAATCTGAAGCCAGCCTCCAATGTCTGCAGCATCGCTCTCCTCATTCCACAAGCTTCTTTCTGAAGTGATCTTCAACAACTCAGTGACTTGGTACCCACATCTACAAACTAGGGACAACGAACATTATCCCATCACCGCTTACTGTGAGACGTAAATGGTCATGAACATAATGCAGTTAACGAAGCATCACCTGCCTAGAACAAAACAGGACCTTAGTAAATGAGAAACATTATTAACTTATCATTTTCCTTTTGCTAATGACTCATCTCCTCAGTTGGATATGAAATCATGTAAAATTGTTGAAATGAGATGGGGCACCTTTTAGAACAGAACAGGGGTGAGGATGGAGACAAATAACAGTGAAAGAGGAGATATACTGAGCTTAGTAATAAACACAAGAAATTAATAACAAACCAATATCGAGATAAGATTATGAAATTTTGATGTTGGGTGTTGGAGGTTTTACATTAGTAAAAACTGAATTATTTATCACACCGCATTTTGTACTTTGGTAGGACTGTTGTATGGGATTGGAATGAAAATCAGGTGAGAAAGTTTCAGTTTTATCCTCTTGTAAGGTGAGCCACAGACACAGTCGGAGATTAATTAACCAAATGGAGCAGAGAGACTGCTTTCCGAGCTGGTGATATCATATTGGGCAAAGCCACATGCAGAGGAAATGAAGAAGAAATGGGGACAGAGGACAAACAGATGGGTTAATTCCACCTTGGGAGAAGGTTGGCCATGGAGTTGAGGGGAATTATGCAATGAAGGATGGGACCGAGAGAGGCACTGGGAGAGCAGTGGATGAGAACATCAAATCTTGACACTAAGACTCCAGCAGCATGAATTAAATGCGTGTTGGGAAAACCCATATTACCTCAGACCTTCTGCTGGGTTTCAGAGAGGAAGCAGGGAAACCTGGCTTGGTAAACGCCTCTTCAGGGACCATTCGTAATTTGCCTCGGCTACTTCCAGTGCTCACAGCTTGAAGTTGAGATGCTGCCTTTTGCTGCCGTGAAGAGAACAGCTAACTAGTGGGAGCAGGGTGGGTCTATGTTCTGTCTGACTTCAGACAAAAAACAAAACGAATGAAACAAAAACAACAACGAAGACCCCAGCAGCTACCTTCATCCATTGCTTTGAGACGCTCCAGCCAGGCCCAGGTTTGAGTTGCTCCAGGGGAGTACTGATCCCCAAGTAGATATTAAAGTCAGCTGGTTCCCAAGCTCTGTCCCCCACAGTCACTGATCGTTGACAGCTTGATGTCTTTACTGGAATGGTAATGTCTGGAGTGACCCCATTATGTCAATGCTCAGTATCACTTCACAACACAGTATGATGAGACAGAATGATGTTTTGTTTTGTTTTTTTGTTTTTTTTTTTTTTTTTTTTTTTTTTTTTTTTTTTTTTTTTTGGTTTTTCGAGACAGGGTTTCTCTGTAGCTTTGGAGCCTGTCCTGGAACTAGCTCTTGTAGACCAGGCTGGCCTCGAACTCACAAAGATTTTTTTTTTTCAGAATGATCTTTACTGCCTAGCTTGAAAGTGAAATAATCAGATTGTTGATCACAGGAAGATATGGTCATGAAATTCACATTTGTGGGTTTTAATTAAAACATTTTCTGCTTGTCCAAATTTTCTCATCCATCCTCACAAACAAGTTGATATTTTAATTTAATTTATTTGTTCACTTACTTATTTATTTGGTGACGTTGAGGCTCAAATCTGGGCCTAGAGGATACTAGGCAAGCACCCCAGCACTTAGCCAAACCTCCAACTTAAAGGATGTCTTTTTTAAAGCAAAGTTGCCTGCTTCGTATCACTGAAGAGTGAGAACAGCTTCTGTGATTTGTTTCAACTTCACCCCGTATTAAGATGAGAAGGTGACCTAGGTGTAGCAGCACCCACGGGGGCAGCAAACACACCTGTAACACCTATGACACATCACATGACACATCACATTACATGTCTGTCAGCCAGCCCCCTGAAACACCTGTTAACTGTGAAACGCTCACAACCGTCCTAGAAGTTACAGTGTTGTCGATTCTATCAACCTTCTCAGCATAGTCCATCTAGGTCACCATATGACTTCATCCTGAGTCATTTGTCCAGACACGTGGGTCATTTCCATCTCTGCATTCTCTTCTAGAATGGATTAAAATGGCAGGGAAAAAATCAATAGCTATGCATAAATTGAATGTCATTTAATTCAAGATTATCATTAAATATTGATGAGCATGAAGGTGTTATTGCTGATTTCAGCAACAACCACCACTCTGAATATATAAAAACACCACTCCAGTTGCAGGAAACACTGGGCTTTTTACATGCAGAAACATGGAAATGTGTTACGATTTTCTTAATTATTTTGCCTGAAGTGAATACAATATCCTGATTTTCATATCCTCATATAACATTATAAGTGGATGTCTTACAAAGCAATCTTAGTACCTAAATCACAATTAAAAAAAAAAAAAGAAACGATACTTGAAGGCCAATGCTGGCCCACAAGATTGGCAAAGATTAAGAGGGCTGGTGACACTCAGTGTTAGCAAGAACATAGAACACTAGGGACTCATACTGTATGTACTCTTTAGAGTTGAAATTGGCAAAATCAATTTACGAAACACATAGTCACTGTCTTCCGAATATGGCACTCTCCACAGTCCAGCCTCCCGCACATATAAGTCATGAGACATGTGAAGAATGTGTGTGGCGGTATGTTCATTAGTAGGAAAAAATAAGGGAAGAAAGGAACTCTGAAACCAAATAAACAAAAGTGAGAGACTAGATGAACTGCACTGTGGATCTGAAGCATCTATAGGTAGACCACTCAAGTGCATTCACGTGTGCACCACCGCACACTGAGACCAAAGCAGAGCATGGAGGAGAGCAAGTCTCAGAGTCCAGGCTGATATTTTAAGAGAGATAGATCAAACACAACACCTACCCCAAACCTGGACAACAGAGCACCTATGAATGAAAAAAAAAAACCAAGAAAAATGCAAAATATTTGGAGAGTGACAATAGAGTTTAGGAGAGATCTTCACGTCCTTCAAAGGGGCCTGAGGTTTGAGTGTAAAAAAAAACCCATGGGCCTTGTCACGGTTTATGATGCGTTATCTGCAGACGGATTCTACATTTACGGATTTGCTGAGGTTCTGTGATTCCCATCACCAGTATACATGGACTTGTTCAAATGTTTTCAAATGTATCACGTAAGTGACTGTGCAGGCTGCTTTCAGGAGAACCTAAGTCTGGCTCCCAGCATCCACACTAGGTGGCTCACAACCACCGGTGACACCAGTTCCAGGAGATCTGTTGCCCTCTTCTGGCGTCCATGGACATCCACAAATATGTGTCCCTTCCATAAATCAAGACAACAAAATGAAAATTAAAAACAAAAAAAATGTATCAGATCCTCTTTTGAGGATCTCCTAAATATTTATATTTCTAGTCATAGGCAAATGGGACTCTCAGTCTTAATCAGAGAAGCTTCTCATTGTGATGAACAGTGGTGACAGCTGAAGACTCAGTCACAAACAGGACATTTTTACCCCACCCCTTCTGAGATTCAGGGGACACCACAGAATAGGAAAGAGGAAATATGGTGTCATGTTGTGAGCCTGGCACAGCCAATGCAGTCAAGAGCTCACAGTGACAGCGACTGCACAAAAGTGAGCCAGTCAACAGTCATGCCTGCATTCGGAGGGCTCCTGGGCCCTCCTCCTCCCTGCTGAACTATTAGCAGTGATGGATTCTGGAGAGGGTCCATCACTCCCGTCAGCTGTATACTCAATGAAAGTTTCCAAATTCATGGTCACGATGACAATCCTGGTTAAACTTCATGAATGACAGAAGGGGCTTTGGGGGGACAATAGGAATGGGAGGGGACTAGCAAAATGGGGTGGGTTATAATAAGCAGAATACACTCTTCATTTTTAGTGCTGTTTCCTGTTTTTGTGTGGTTTATGATGTGTTGGAGGGGTGCATGAACCACAGCACATGTGTGATAGTCAGAGGACAACTGTGCAGTTAGTTCTCTTCTTCCGAGTTTAGGTGGGTTCCAGGATCAAACTGCAGCCATTGGTTGGTCCAGAAAGCGCTTTATCCGCTGACACATCCCCAAAGCACAGAGAATACATTCTATATATGTCTCAACTTGTCAAGGAAGCTAATTAATAAGATGTCTTTTAAAGACATCTGGGAAAGACTCACTAAGATTTCTTCTCCGGGTAGCTCATTGTATGACCTATTCAGTATGCGGGGACTCTGCCCATATGGGAGAATCAAGCTCATCGAGATCTCAGACTATAGTAACTGTTAGGCCTGTGAATCAATATTTATTGGAGTCTGTTGACAGCTATTATGAATTAGCATCTACTGTACTGTTTTTCCGTCTGACTTCATTATTTGCAGCCTCTGTATCTAAATTAAACAATTCTGTGGGGGAACTGATTTTTATATGAACTTTATTCAAATAATGCTTTACAAATGGAATTCTTTCTGGGAAAGGGTAATGGAGAATACACAAGTCAGAACTGTCTCCTACTAGATGAAATGTGGCCTTGGCGGCTTAAAGGAGGTAAGCACATTAATAAATCTTTAAAGGAGGTAAGCACATTAATAAATCTTTAAAATCACCACTGTTTCTGTCTTGGATCAACAGCATTCTGCTTTAAGCAAAATAATGTCAGTCAATGAGCTTTCTGGATTTGCTCATTTAGCCTGTGAGATGCTCCTGTTAACAACCGAGACACTCTGCGTTGTAAAGAAATTTCATAATGTGTTTTCTTATTATCTTTGTGTAGAAAACAACCTACGACAGAAAACAACATTTGTACCAATGAACACTTCTGTTTTCTTAGAATAGCAATTCTGTTATTTATAGCTGATGGCAGCGCTCAATAATGTAGCACCTTGGACCCAAGTTATTCCTAAGTTAAGTAAAAATATACTTATCACATAATTCTCTAAGGGTGTAGAAACAACTTCTGTTTTGTAGCCATATTTTAAGCTTGATCAGTGTTGCCCTGATGTCCCACACTCTGTCCCACCTAGAAGGTTTCCATGTTACTCACCACTACTATATTCATAACAGCAAGGAAAGGGAACTAAGCTAGAGGTCCATCAACAGACGAATGGATAACGAAAATGTGATAAATATACAAAATGGAGCATTATTCAGACGTAAAGAAAATGACATTTTCAGAAATTCATTTCTGATTTACTCAGATGACCTAAATCTCACAAGTTGCCCCTCCTATGTGGATCCTGCACTATAATGTATTTCTGTAGCTATGTAAACAAATGTAGGTGTAGATATACTGTAACATTTGGGAGAAGGACCTAGAAAGGGCAACAGTCAATGTAAGAAAGGGTGGAATGCAGGCAAAAGGGCTCCAGAGTATCTCAAGGGCTTAGAAAGCTTGTTCTTCTAGTTGCAATGCTGTCAATTTCTTTTCTGTGGCAGGTAAGAGATTAAGACAGTCAAAGTTCAGTACAGAGTTTGGACGGAGCCACATATGTGTTTGAGTGGCTTCCTGAATTTAGCTGCATGGTGTTTTTATTTGTAGGATCATCACAATAAGGTAATTTAAAAAATTTATTTTAGTGTGTGGTGGTGGCACACACCTTTAATCCCAGCACTCAGGAGGCAGAGGCAGGTGGATCTCTGTGAATTTGAGACCAGCCTGGTCTATAAGAGCTAGTTCCAGAGCAGGCTCCAAAGCCACAGAGAAACCCTAACTCAAAAAACCAAATAATAATAATAAGAAGAAGAATATTTTAAATAACTTTTTTCAGGGTGTGTGTGAGAGTGTGTGTGTGTGTGAGTGTGTGAGTGTGTGTACATTCAGTGTACCCACACATGTATGCCACATACAGGCAAGAACTTCTGGAGTTCAGAAGAGAGTGTCAAGTCTCCTGAAGCTTCTATTACAGACCCCTGAGAGAGGCTGAGGTGGTGCTGAGGATGGAATTAGGTCCTCTGGAGAGCAGTCAGCACTCTCAACTCCTCAGCCATCTCACCAGCCTGCCTTTACAGGAATTTCTGAGATGCAAAAGTAAAGTCATAATTTATAAGGGATATGAGGATCAAATCTTTGGAAAATTATGCTGGACCCAGCAGTGATATGATGAAAATGTAAAATTACATCAAATGAGAACATGCTACAATCAGAGATCAATAGCTAGAAGCTATTTCCTTCACTTAAGTCATATAACCATAAAAATGACCTCAATAAACACATGAGTTAATAACTTTATCTACTATCAATTCTTCATACTTGCTAAATTAATATTTCCCATCTCTAATAATGAATTTAATTAGAAAAATTATCTAGGACCTTGGAAAGGTCTCAGAATTTGAAAACACTAGCCACTAAACGTGACTACCCGAGTTCAGTCCCTCAGCCCCTCATGGTGAAATGAGAAAACTGAAGAGCAAAAGGTGTCTTCTGACCTCTAATCATGCATCATGCCAGTAGCAGACACACACATATGTATACAAAGTAAATAAATATGCAAATATAATTATTAAAATTAAAAAATACTAATAGAGCCAATTTAAGGGAGGGTCAGACAGGAGAGCAGAGGAAAAGAGGAGAGAGAGAGATGGTGTGATTATATTTCAAATTGAAAAAGACAAAATAGTGAAGCTAAATATTAAAATATTCTAAGTTCTAAAAGCATGTTTTCTGTATAGCAAATGATCAGAGTTTCACAATCAGGCTACTTAAGACATTCATCAACTCATAGCTAGTATTTTTGCAATAAAAAAACTACTTAGGATCCGCCCTATTGCCCCAGTGAGATAGTTCTGTGGGTAAAGGTGCCTTACTGCTGAGCCTGGTGACCTGAGTTTGATTCACAAGGCTGACAGAGTGGAAAGAGGAAATCAAGCCAAGCAAGATGGCTGGCTATTCTCCAATGTCACATATGCACATTAATTAATTAAATAATTGAGAAATGTATGAAATACAGTCTACTCCCTTTAACTGTTTCCAGGTAAACCACATGCTATTATCAGCTATAATCACCATTTTACACAGATCTCTAGAGTGTATTCCTCCAAACCACTCTGTCAAGCTTTGACTACCTGCTTCCTGCGCTCTCCTCCCTGCCCAAATACAAAGGACTATTTATGTAATTCAACAGAGTTTTAGGGCCTTCTATATAACATAAAATCTAATTCTCAAAAGCAGGGCCCTCGGAAGGTTACTCCAACAACCATATATTCCATTATTTTTCTTTTTATTCATTCTTCTCTCATACGATACATCCTGACTGCAGCCTCCCCTCCCTCCACCCAGATTTACTGCTTCTCTGTTTCCCTTCAGAAAAGAGCAGGCCTCCTAGGGACATCAACTGAAGATGGCACAACATACGATAAAGACTAGGCACAAACCCTCATATCAAGGCTGGACGAGGCAACCCAGTATGAGAAGGGTCTCAAGAGCAGGCACAAAAACTCAGAGGCACCCCCACTCTCATTTTTAGGAGTCCCACAAAAACCCAAAGCTCACAACCATGACATATATACTAAGGACTTAGGGCAGACCCATGTAGGTTCCATGATTGCCACGTTAGTCTCTGTGAGCTTCTACAATTGAGTTGATTCAGTAGGTCATGTTCTTCTAATCTCCTAGACCCCTCCGGCTCCTACAATCCTTGCTCCCCATCTTCTGCAGGGTTCCCCAAGCTCTGAATAATGTTTGGATGTAGATCTCTGCATTTGATTCTGATTTTTTTTTTAAATTGAAAATTACCGAGGAGATTGCTCAGTTGGTCATGGTCATGAGCAAGTGTGAGGACATCAATTCAATATCAGAGACCTCTCTAATAATGCCAGGACTACTTTACATCCCAGTGCTGGACAAGTGGAGACATGAGGACCCTTGAAATTTGCTGGACAACAAGTCCAGCAGAATCGACCAGTTACATTAAGGTATCTTGTCTCAAACACATCCAAGATGGACAACAAGTGAGAAAGACACCTGATGTTGACCTTTGGCCTCCACACGCATGTGCATGCACACATGGACACATGCATCCGTGCACACACAAACACAAACTGCTGAGCTACTTAACTACATCACAATGCCAATCTCCTTTCCTGATGGGGAGCCTTCTTTAGCTAATGGACTTTAAGAGGCTGGACCAGGCTGGGGACGACTTTGGGTACCAAAAAGCTGTGGTCCCACCCCGCTCCATCTCTTTTTCCCACAAGACCCTATTCCTAGTTCCCTTTTAGTAAAGGAAAACTTTCGACTCCTCTATTCGGAGTGAGCTAAGGATTGCTTGACTCATGTTCCACCATTTGATACGTTCTAAAACGCCATCGACGGATTTACACTCCTCACTGTGATCTAGTCAAGCTCTTCCACTGACTCACCTTTTAAGCCTGCGCCTAATGCAGACTTCTCCTTGAAAAGGAAATCTAAAAGATGCTTCTTAGTGGCTTTCATACTCTGCATACTGCATTATGAATTAAAACTTGCTCCATGCTCCCAGGCATTCGACCTCTATCAAACAGCATTTTAGTATGTAAAACATCAGACTTTAAAGTACATATGCCCCTCCCACAAGAGCAAGATGTCCTGTGATCTCTAAGGCTATAGTGACTTGACACCAGAAGCTCAATGCACTACATCTTCTGTTTTCCTACTGTAGGACTTGACTTCTGCTTTATTTTCTGAGCTTTCATTTCTAAATTCTCTTTCTCCTTAGATTTGCCCAAATTATGACAACATCTTTACTTCTTCCTTATGCTTCAGGACTTCTGCCACCTTGTCCACCCAGCTTGGATCCCACATCCTTCATGTTGGTTCTAATATTATCCTCTGGTATTATACTTGACTCTCAACTTCTCTGGACGAAGCTCCATCCGCTGGTGCTAGGAAATGATCTTTCTTCTGTGAGGACGTCATGAAGGGATAACATAGTGGAAAGGCCTGCCACCTTTAGTACCAAAAATACATGAAATAATTCTGGAACCAGAATTTTCTCAGGAAATTTTCTCAGGAAAGCCAGAGGTGCCCCAAAGCTGTTCTAAAACACACTTAGATATCTGTCACGGAGAAAATGAAACAAGAACATTCTGGAGAAAGGACATAATTGTGGTGATACACAAGGAGGAACTCCATAAAACACAGTGCCATTTAGGAAGTGATGGGCAAAATAGCCAGCCAGCCAGAACTCCATCAGCTGGAGCAATGCCAAGAGTTTTAAGGCTGCAAAACTGCATTCCACTGAATTACAGGAAAATCCCAATACAAACTCCAAGCCTTATCTCATAGATCACAGAAGGTTAGACAACAAATGATTTGATTTGGGAAGCTGAATAAACTTCTCAAAGTGATTTATAGAAAATAACTCCAAACAGACCAGAGGAGGACGAAACTGAGAGGTGAGGGCTAAGGTTCTCCCGAATTTGTGGGGCGACAAGGATATTGAAGGCACCCGGTAGGCTAGGAATTTTTGAGAGACAGAAAGCTAATTTGAGAGAAAGCAGGCATGTGGTCAATACAATCTGATGAATTGGTCTGAAGTAAAGGTGTAGGCTTTCTCTCTTCTGCTTCTGGCTTGAGAAACTCTAAAAAAAATAAAATAAATAATGAGTAAGAAATAGAAACTGATGGGGAAGAACAGAGATAGAGAGCAAGGAAAGAAATATCTTGATTGAGGGAGCCATTATGAGGCTAGCAATAAACCTGGCACTAGAGAAATTCCTAAGAGTCTGCAAGGATGACCCCAGTTAAGACCCTAAGCAATAATGGAGAGGGTGCTCAAACTGACCTTGCCCTGTAGTCAGAATGATGACTGTCTTAAATGTCACCATAGAACTCTCATCCAGCAACTAATGGAAGCAGAGGCAGAGATCCACAGTGGAGCACTGGGTTAAGTTCCCAAACTCCAGTCGACGAGTGGAAGGGATGAGAATATGAGCAAAGATGTCAAGACCATGGTGGGTTCACCCACTGACACAGCTTACCTGAGCTAATGGGAGCCCACCAACTCCAGACAGACAGGAAAGGAACCAGCATAGGACCAAACTAGACCCTATGAATGTGGGTGACAGTTCTATGGCTGGGGCAGACTGTGGGGCCATTGGCATGGCACCAGGATCTACCCCTAATGCTTGTACTGGTTTTTGGAACTCATTCTGTTTGGACGGACACCTTGCTTAGTTCTGCCTTGGTCCTGCCTCAAAGGAATGTGCTAGACTTTGTTGACTCTCCATGGAAGCCTTATCCTCTCCGAGGAGTGGATGCAGGGTGGGGTGGGTGGAAGGTGGAGAGAACAGGAGGAAGGGAAGAGGTGGGAACTGGGATTTGTATGTAATATGAGAAAAGCTAGTATTTTTTAACAAAAAGAAAGAAAGAAAAAGAAAAAAAATAGAAACCACAGCCATGTTGAATGCTGGCAGAAAATTCCCAATAGTGAAAATAATACAGTACAGCAACATGAAAAGGAAAGAAATGTGAGTCACGAAAGATAATTTCTAGACCCCGAGAAAATAATTTAAAAGGCAGAAGAGAGGGGTAAACTGAGATGGGTTAGTGAAAATGGAAATGAAAGAGGCAGCAACATTCAGTCAGAGTTCAATCGTCATATCAAGGAAGAGGGAATATTCATGTAAAATTACCATGATTTAGTAGCATCCTTAGCTTGACTTAGGAAAGAGAATTTTGTGCATTTCAGTGCAATTGCTCCAGATGTTCTAAAACTCTTAACTCTTTAATCACAGTAATAAAACCATTCTGCCAAAAGGTAATGTTGGAGAGATGGAAACCGCGCAGGCTCTGAATTATTTCTCTCGCTTTCCTCTCCCAATACAAGAGAAGCCAAAGCTGAAAGCTAGCGATGAGTCACAAGTGTAGACAGTGATCTGAGACCACAATAACTGAGGGCAGACTGGGCTCACATCCGGAGCTCGTAAGCTCCAAATGGGTAGACGTGCATGTGCTTGCCACACATTGTATAGGTTCTGAAGTCAAAAAAAAAAAAACAAGACAGAATACAAGGATAAGTAACCACTTGGTAGTGAGAAAAAGAGTTGAAACTCAGAGAAACTTGTGTGGGAGTCCGGAAAGATGGTAATCTATCTAGGAAGCAAACATGAAACTAGTGAGGGTCTCTTGCTGTAACCAGTGGTCTTTGTTTTCCCCTCTCTTTTAATGGTACATATTCTCAACCATGAGGCCAGCAGACAGAGGCATACAAAATAAGGACCTCACTGGAGAGAAGAACCTAAAGGTATAGGGTAATTACCTGGTGAATTGCTAAAACATGGACTTCTGGGGCCTGCCCTTGGAGTCAGCCCTAGAGCCTAAGGAGCTAGCTGTTCTCCTACACACTCCGAGATGGTGTGCGATGCTCGTATGGGGACTACAGTGGGAATCACCACTCTGAGTCCCTGGCTCCCATCCATGGATGCTGGCTAGAATAACTTAAATAGCTTTGTTTAAAAAAATCCTATGTCTAAGCCAACAGACTGGGAATGTATGCTGATAATAGCTACATTTTAGACATTTCCTGGATAATTCACTATGTTAACGTGGCTCACAGTTACTAACGCATATGGACATCAGTGTAAGGAGCATCCGATGAAGTTCTTTTTGGACTCAGGGAGACCTCTCCCTGAAAGCATGCTAAACTTTCTCTTTAAACTTATGGGTTATATTCAGCTATAGTTCTGATAACAGTGGTGCCACGGTTTTTATTATTGTGTCGCGGAGGTGATACATGGTGCTCTTAGATGCTAAGAAAGAGCATATTAGCGGCCCCAGGAAGCTGTTCTTAGCAACATAATGTTCGGAAGGTAGAGAGCATCACATGAATTGACTTAAAAGGCCATAGGAAGAGCCATGATTGTACCCCACCATTAATAGTTCCTGGATGCCCATAATCATTAAGAATAAGTATTTGACAAATCCTAAGAATATGTACACAAGACAGAGGGCTGAGAATGCGAATGGCAGATTAGTTGAAGCTGATCTACGTATGGTAGCCACATTGATGAGAAACAGTCACGTGAAGGGCAGTGAAGACTCACCAAGAGGACAAGCTTCCAAGAGATGGGCCAAGGCATCTCAGATACTACCAAACCTCAGCTATCCTTGCATCGACCATGCCTAATACGTCAATGTTAGATTAAAACATTTTACGTATGTGTATACAATACAGGATACACTAATCATGAGAATATAGTTAACACAAATATGTTGAACTTGACTTTAAACACGGAGCATGCTATGGCTTATGTATGGTAAAGCCTTTGATTCCATGGTTCTCATCTCCATCCAACCAATGCACTATTATCAGCACACCGATTTTAACAGTGGCTTAAAGATTCAAGTTTTAGTCTGTGTCAGGACTGCCAGGTGATTCAAAACAAAATGACAGCATTAGAAAATAACTTCATGGAATCTTCGCAATAAATAATGAAGACATTTAACTCACAGAATGCATTTTCATCTGTAACACTACAGTGACAGTAACAACATTGTAAAGAACGCTTGCTCTTCTACCACCTTTATTGGAATCCATCTGCATTGCAGCTTTTGTTAATATACAGGAGCAAACTATCTTGAACCAATGTTTATGTGTATGGGGATGCTTACATATTCAATTTTCTCCTAAAAGATTAAAGTTTAAAATAAACTACAGTACCATTTTAGTATTTTACGGACAAGTTGAATAACCTTCCTCTCAAGTAGAATTAGCAAAGCTGGTTTGCCAATGTCTATTTAAAGAGATTGATGTTTTTAATTCCACTACACTGAATTGCAAAGGAGCCTAGAGATAAGCGGCATGCAGTGTTTAGGTATGTGACAGAAGGACAATTGGACACCCTTTGCTCTCTTTGACTATGGGAGTCCTTATCTGATCCTCATAGATAGTTAACATAAAAATGAGGTTGGACCAGGCCTGTTAATTATACTCTCTAACTTATATCTTTATTGCAGGCTAAATCTCTGTTTGTGTCTTTTTGTCTTTGAGGTCTGTATTTATTTATTCTCGCAAACAGATTGCCCAACGGGAAGCAGGGAGCTGAAGTTCTTTACAGCTGAGAGATCCTTCCCTGGAAAGAAGGCACCAGTTTTCTCCAGAACCAGCAGATGGTCACCCCTAGAAGTTTCCAAAGAGAGTAACCTGTACCATGGAGGATTTCTCTAGCAAATGGGAAGACACATGCAGAGAGAAGACAAGGCTCTTCACTGGACCTTGGTAGCTCAGTCCCTTGTTCTGGTGTGAATGTGGGTCTCTGGCTCTATCTCCATCCATCATGCGAAATTTCTATGGTGACGATTAAGATATTCAACAAAGTAACTATGGGACAAGTTCAGTTCAGGCACCCAC
>JAQHUG010000230.1:1907465-1940195 GCA_028555095.1 Dicrostonyx torquatus | reverse complement strand
CCCATAGAGCAGGGTATCCTGCCCCATCTTAAGGAAGCAGGGGGAGGGCGGTGGGCTAGTGGGGGAGTGGGAGGGCCGGGAACAAGGGGAGTAAATGTAAATTTTTCTTTTAACAAGAAAAAAAAAAAGAAAAAAAAAAAGAAGACAAGGCAAAGGCAACCTATTTATGGACTTTGTTCTTGATACCATCAAAATAGCCCATGTCCCAAAATAAGTCACAAAAGCAGGGACTAATCAGAAACCAAGAGAGAGACGAACATAATAAACGGCAGAGAGAACCAAGTAACTTCACCTTTAAATTGGAAGCTTGGGATTTGTAGCATTTGTGTTGGGTCATCTTCATGGACTTCGAATCACCCAGGAGACACACCCCTGAGGGTGTGTAAGAGAACATTTCCAGAGGGGCTTAAGGGAGAAAGGAAGACCCACCCTGAATGCAGATGGTACCAATCTATACATCATTGGTCCTGACTGAGTAAAAATAAACATCAACAGACCTGGCTGGCTCTCTTCTTTCTGCTGTTCTCAGACGCGAGGAGTCCCACCTGCATGCTACAGCTACCACAAACTCTGCACACATTCCCTGCCACGGCAGACGGTTCCCTCTTAACTATGAGCGAAAAGAATTATTTGTTCAGCAATGTTGCTTTCTGTCAGCTATTTGATTACAGAGACAAGAAAGTAACTAGTAACAGCATTTAGTAGAAGTAATTTTATTTCTGCTATGTTCTCCACATCCATATGGCAACAGCTAGCAGGAACTAAGGAAAAAAATAAAGTATCACTTTTAAAATCAGCTAGCAGGAGCTAAGGAAAAAAATAAAGTATCACTTTTAAAATGCCCAAATAATCACATGCTAGGCCATCTATGCTTCAAAGTAAAATAATTTAAACTAAGAAGAACATATATCTTTCAGGCAGCTAGAAACACATTTCTGACAGCTATCAATTTTGCAATATGATAACTTTTTTGATTTCCATTTTTTCATTTTGCTCTACATTTCTTGGATGTCATTCAAAATTAAGCAACAGGTCAGGCATGTGGGGAGCGTAGACCCTGTTACAGATCCCAGTTCGACTATCAACTCCATTGTCAAAAGTTCTGAAATCTAAGCACATATTCGTAAACTATATCACTTTCTACATAAGGCTAGTGTGAATATAAAAAACAATTCCTAGTTTAATGGGCTTTAGTATATAATACGATCCGATAAAATATAATGCCTATTATTATTTCCGAAGTACAAGTTTGTAAAAAATTTATCCTATGATATAATTAATGACCTATTATGATATTAAAAACAAAAATTGCAATCACCTTATGGTACACTCCTTTGATTCCCTGAACATTGGTGAAAAATGCGAAAGGAAGAGTTCCAGGCAAGTCCAACCCCAGCTTCCAGGAGAGACTTGGCAGATGGGCTCAGTGGTAGAAGCAGCTAGTGGCTGAAACGCGTCTAGCATGTGCAAGAACCTAGAGCCAACCCCAGCACTTACAAATGAAAGAGTAAGACGAATAGCAGGAGAAAACAGAACTGAGGAGATACGAAGGTGGACACCGTATCTGAGGACATGTCTACTATTGTAAAAGAGAACGGGTGTATAATTTTTTTACATATGTCTGTATTTTGTTGGCAAATATTTTGTTGAGTATTTCTGAGTCTATGTTCATCACAGTTATGGGCCTTCAGCTCCATTTTGCTGTTGCTGTTTCTTTGCCAGACTTGGACCTAGAGTGTTAGAAGCTTTGTGGAAGGAATTTGAGAATGTTCTTTCTGTCTGTCATCATCTTCTTCTTTTCCTCTTCCCCCTCCTTTTTCTTATTTTAGAAGGAATAATTGACTGTATATCTTCTTTGAATGCCTAGTAGGATTCTGCTGTGAGTCCATCCGGCCCTGGACCCTTTCTATTTTTATAAGCTGGAAAGGTTTTATTGTGCTTTCAATCTCCTCACTAGGTCTGTTTAGACTGATGACTTCTTGATTTAATTTTGGTGGTTTAGATGAATCTAGGGATGCATCCATTTCTTTTAGGTTTTCCAACTTAATACAGTACAAGTTTTGTTTTTTGTTTGTTTGTTTTGAGACAGGGTTTCTCTGTAGCTTTGGAGCCTGTCCTGGAACTAGCTCTTGTAGACCAGGCTGGTCTCGAACTCACAGAGATCCACCTGCCTCTGCCTCCCGAGTGCTGGGATTAAAGGCGTGCGCCACCCCCACCCGGCCCCAAAGACTCAGCATTCTGACATCCTCTCTTTTTCCATAGATACTAGCTCAGCCATGGTCATTGCTGTACTGTTACTATTCATAACGGTTAAGAAATGGAAACATAAACGTCCTTCAGCCGATGAATGGATAATGAAAATGTATTACCTACATACTATGGAACACTATTCAGCTCTAAATAAAAATGAAGTCATGAAATTTGTAGGTAAATGGGTGGAACTATAAATTATATTTATAAAATATATAAATATATTTAGTGACCTATCCAGAAAGACAAAAAATAAATGTTCTCTCCCATCTGAGACTCCTAGCTCCACATCTTCAGATGTGAGTACATACCCTGGAGTACCTGCAGAAATTAGGAAGATAAGAGGAGACATTTTAGGTTGGGGTATCAAGAAAGAGTGGAATAACAAGGAACAAGAGGTCTGAAAGGGAAATGGAAAGAATAGGGATCCTTTAATTAGGGACAGGGAGGGAAATAGAAACAGAAACAGGGAGGAGGGTAAAATAAATATACATATATTGGTATATAAATAAATATGCCTAATTTTAATAAAAATTCCCACCTAGGCTGACAGTGCCAAGAGCCACAGAATGTCTAACAAAATCTCATTACCAGACACGAGAGCCCTCTTCTGAGTTGTTCATCAGGGTTTTCAAGTGTTTCCCAAAATACTGTAGGCTGCTAATAATAACACTTGGTTGCCCTACAGAACTAGAAGGCAAGTGCCCATTGTTGAAGATACAAAGTACTTCAGACACAGTGCCCAAAGGGCCCTGAAGGACCTCCTCCCTGAGGACTAGCTTTCATGGAAAGAGAAGAAGCCATGTCATCTCTAAAGGAGGGAAGGACTGTTGGTTAACAGTCCCGTGCTTCTCTGATGCCTGTGTAATGCAATGAAGGCCAAGCATGATACAGTAACACTGCTGGTGTGGCCGTGCTACATAAACCTTGGTGCTAATTAACAGATGTCTAGTTGGACCTTAGACCCACTCAACAGGGGCTCACAGAGACTGAACTGCCAACCAGAGAACGTGCGTGATTGGGCTGAGAAAAAAAATAAATTAATTAATATTTTAAAAAGACCCACTCAACAAGAGAGAAATCATGCCTAGGTCTGGTAACTTGACAAATTCCCCAGGCCAGGGAAATCTTGGAGGAGAACCTACAATCACCATTTATTAAACCTACAGTATAATCCCTGACAACATTCTAAATATTTGTCCTCATGTCCACCCCTTCATCAAAGAAACTTCTCTTTGTGACAGATGGAAATCAATAAAGAAAACCACAACCAATCAAAATGAGGAGTGACAAAGTATCTAAGGGATACATCTACAACGCAACTCCTGTAGCTAAGGGTCTGGAACCATTGAAGAAGAGAGAGTGGGAAGACTGCAAGACTCAGAGGATTGGGCGTTTTCTCTGAAGCTGTGTCTCCTGGGAATGGTACAAGCTACACCCATAAAGGAGTACCAGTCGACATGACTGGCTAACCATGTGCCGAGTGACGAAAACCATGGACATGGTAGCATGGATGGCAGAAAGCCCAGGAAGCCTCGAGCCTACACAAATAGCTCTAAGTCTAATAAATGCTGGGGACAGGTGAAATAGTCTTCTCCGAGGATACGCACATCTAGTAGGTATCCGATAACAAATAGTCAGCCAGGGAACGCACCACAAGTGACATGATTCAGACTGAGTGGACGGTACTTACGTATTTAGGAGTGTGCTCGCATGTATGTATATAATAACAACTTATGAAAAATATCACGAATTCAAAAGAGAACAAGGAGAGTTGTATGGAAGGGTTTGGAGGAAAGAATGGGAAGAGGGAAATGTTATATTACACTAGAATCTAAAAAATTAAAAATGAAAAAAGTGGGGCTTATCAATGCATGATGGAAACACAACCCATTAGTGCTACACTCATCTGGTCTCTACAGACAACAGGAAGCACTCCCTGAATGGCAACATCTCTGTCCTAACGGGATCTCTGGAATAATAAATGCACAAGAAAAGTCTTCTTAAAAATTCTCTGAGGTTTTAAATACAAACAACAAATATTTAGTGTATGGGTTACTACAACAGATGATGTGTCAAATAAATAAAGCTTTCTAGAATGTTTTCTTTTGCTAGAAATAAAAACAGAAAAGGTTTTCTCTGTGCTTAATCCCTGGCAAGTTCTCATTTGGCTTGTTGGATAGTTTCAGCTATAGAGTTCTCTCTCTAGGAAGAGAAACTGAGCTGACTGAGCGTGGGATTATGGGGGCTGTGGGGTACCAGACAGTCCTGTCTGGCTGAGCAGGCAATGGCAGTCAGAGCATGGTGCATCTACCCATCCGGGAACCCTGTGTCAAATAGGACAATCTCCTATTAAGACGCAATGGCCCCTCCCTGCCAGGTCTCTCCATTCCTCATTGCTCATGCTCCCTCAGGAAATACACACTTGAACCAGAGGAATTCAGATGTTGACTTTGGGTGTTGCTCCAGATGCACCGAGCTGTTCTGAGACTATCTTCTCGGTAACAAAGTTAAATCTTCCTTAGGGAGGAAGTTACATCTGAGTTGCCTTGTCATCTCCTCACACCAGACAGGCTTTGGGCTGTGGGCGCTGCCCTGTGGATTCAGCAATTCAGCACCTACCACCTGCAAGGGACACAGGAAGTCTGCATCCTAACGGAGATGGTGAGGCTCAATGAACACTAGCTCTTACTGAATTGCTCCCCAAGTCACTGTCACTGGGTAATAAAGGAGTGTGAGCGAATCAGATGCAGGGTTTTAGTAGGCTTCTAGTAGGAGAAGAAAGGTGTTTCACAACTAGACTAGTCATTTTTAAGGTCTTTACAAGTACCACTTTGATGCAGAAAGAGAACTAGCAAGTTAGTTCCTGGGAATAAAATACACTATTAAGAATGTATTTTAATTGCTCACCATGGGTCCAGCTTTGAATTAGACACTTTCTACAGGTTGGCTCATTTAATCCTTCCAAATGCATTGAAATCTAAGTTTAATGATCCTCCTATTTCAGACTAGAAAACTGGGCTCAGTGAAGTTAGCCTGTCCGAAGTCATATTGTTCGTTAAAAGTTCTGGCATAGTGAATCATAGTTGTGCAGAGATGTGGCATTTTCCACGGGGGAACACAGAAACAGTGGCTTGTGCCAAAAATCTAATGACCTACCTCAAATTAACATCTCAAATTTTTTATTATTTCAAATACTTGGGTCGAATTTTTTTCTTACTTATAGGACATACTCAATCATCTTAAATATCACAACCAAATTATAGCTTAGTTACTCTAAACATGCTCACTATTTCACATCCTAGTATGTTCCAGGAATGTTCCTATTTCCAATAACCCCAGAGTCCAAATTTCCATTTAGCCTATGTCATCTCCAATAACTAATCACCAATCATCAAGACAGCAGCTGTTACCCACTAAAACTACTCAGATAGTGGGCTTAGGAGATTAAGAGATACAAAAATACATAAATTAATTTATCACAGAGGGAGATTAACATCTAGTGGTATTCACATATGTAAGTCATAAAATAAATGATCCAGTTAATACAAATGGAATTAAAAGGAGAGTTGGCTCTCAGCTAAAAGGGCCATAAACGTTTCATGTGAGAGGTAGTATTTGTCTGGGCTCTAAAATACACATTTTAAAAGAAATGTTTGCTTGTGGCAATGTAAACCACATAGAAGAATGGGTAGAGAGAAAGAGATACAATTTTAATTCCCCTTGGCATGGTCTGGAAAAATCAGATGCTATAATTTGTCAAAAAGAAAGACAAGAGCAGAGAAACAAGTAAGGAAGACAGAATGGTGAAGTCCTAGCCAGCAGGGTGTCTACTGCCAAGAAGTTTAGTACAAAGGACTGATTAAGAAGTGGGGCTACTGCCTGTGCCCCAGGGATACAACTAAAGGCACACTGCGCACAGCACATGCTTGGTGCCGGGATAGATGAGTAAAGTAAGAATGAGCGTGGTTTCCTGTGCTCCTGGAAGTCTCAGGAAGACTTTAGAAACATATATCTTGCAAGGTCTGCTGATATAAGCCTGTGATCCCAGGATTTGGCTGAGGCTGGCCTGGGCTCCATCGTGTAGCCCTACCTTATAGGTAGGGGGGAAGGGGAGGAAGAGAGGGAGGGAGGAAGAGAGGGAAGGAGGGAGGGAGGGAAGGAGGGAGGGAGGGAGGGAGAGAGGGAGGGAGGGAAGGAGGAAGGGAGGGAGGGAGAGAGGGAGAGAAGGAGAAAGGGAGGGAAGGAAGAAAAGCAAAGAAACCTTGGGGTCAAGAAATACTGCTCAGAAGCTTCTGTACATTCTAGGCAGAAAATTAAGTCTGGATGCTTGTCAACAGCAGAATTCATAGAAATCCAACAATCTCACTCTAACCAAATGAGGAATAAATTAAGAGCGAGACTAGGTATGCATCTTTTCCAAATTTGGGCTGTAATCAAAGGCTTTAGACAGCAAGCACAGCTGATCAGTCCTAGGGAACTCAAGGAGAAACCGTGGCTTCAGCTTCTGTGAGAAGCGAGAAGACAGCTTCTCTATCACTGCAGACTCAGAACAAGGAACGATAACACCTACATCTTGTCAAACTTACAGAAACATTTTACAATAAGACACCATCAAGATGAAAGACAAGCCACTAACCGAGTGGAGACCATTGAAATTCATAACACTGGGAAAGAAAGCATGCGGCATCCAGAGTATCTAAATTGATGAGTTTAAAGGAATAGCAGTGAGAGAGGAGAGGTTAATATGAGAAAAACCAACCAGCACCCAAGCCAAAATGTTGACAAGAAGGAAAACCTAGCCAACATTCCTAGCCATTTTCGGGAACAAATTATGCTACAATGAGATACCGTCTCATATTCACACGATTAGCAAAATACAAAGTGCATCACCAAGTGTTGGCAAGGATGTGGAACAAAGGGGCCTGTTACGGACTGCGGGCTGGAATATAAAGAGATGCTACTAATGCTGGTACTCTGACATAATCTGCCAAGTGTGCAGGTAAGATGCCATCCTCTTAAAACTGCTATGGTGAGCAGTGCCCCTAAGGAGCTCTCCTTTGTTAGCATAAGCGTAGAGCAACAAAATATTGAAAGCAGCCTTGTTTAGAAGCAGTATAAACTTCCATCAAGAAAAGACTGGAACATGAAACATGACGTAGCCATAGACTAGAAGAGTATGGAACTGTAAAATCACAGAAACTGAATCTATACATAACACATTTCTGGGCAATAAAAGAGAACATGCCACTATTTTTCTAGAGCCAGAAGTCTGGACTGTGTTGTTTAGATGTCTATTGGTACACAGCAGAGCATACAAGACACAGGGATGGTAAGGTTACAATATGGCATGTAGAGTACCCGGTACGGGGAGATGTGTTTGTAAAATATCAGCAATGCACACAACACTCTGCACATGGACTATTTATTACGGCGTTATTTAACTTTTTGATAATATCAAAATCTTTAATTATAATTTTAGTAATATGGAACTGAAAATAGTATAACTCACACATAAGAGAAAATAGTCAAAAATTACTAAAAAAAATTATTTTCCCATATACCTATCTCCCTAGCCCCATTATTCAAAAGGTGTCCCAAAGACAATGGTCTAGTTTGGGAGAAGGCTCGTCTGCTTCCAAATGACCCCGTCCTCCACGCACTGTCTATTTATAATCTGTGAGAATCTCCTAGAAACTCTAAACATTCCTGTACAAGTATTAAGCCCTCTATGGTAGGTCTCTGTCAGTAATGTCACCATCCTCCAGAATCAAATTCATCGGCAAAAGGATCAAGCTTACCCCAGACCAGGAACATGTGTTGCCACATCTCTGTAGACATCTTACCAAGTCTGCTAATCATATTTCCCTTGATTTAATTCTTTCTAATCCACGAGGCTTCTGCCTAAGCCTTTCTTCCTTAGGAAGCATCCCATAATTCTTTGATTCTTTGATAAGCCCCACACATACAGTGAAGTTTAAAATAAATACAATAAATATGATTGGTGACCCCGTATGTTTGAACAGTTGGTTTTATTCTATAACCCAACATGTTATTACTAATTATTCCCACAAAAAAAAAAAACAAGCCAGGCGGTGGTGGCGCATGCCTTTAATCCCAGCACTCGAGAGGCAGAGGCAGGAGGATCTCTGTGAGTTTGAGACCAGCCTGGTCTACAAGAGCTAGTTCCAGGATTGGCTCCAAAAGCTGCAGAGAAACCCTGTCTCAAAAAATCAAAAAAACAAACAAAAAAACCCAACTAATTATTCCCTACATTTTTTTTGGATGGGTTTTCACTCTGTAGCCCAAGTTAGCCTGAAATTCACTATGCTATCAACTCACAGAAATCCTCCTACTTCAGCCTCCCAATATTTTCTGTTTTAATCTTATCCTCTAGATTGCATTTTATGATGTTCCATGATTTGAAACATGTCTTGCACTACTGTATTCTCCATCATAGTAAGTATCCAAGAGATAGCACATATGTTTTGATTTTCTCATTATTAGACACAATATATAGTTACCAAATATCTAATAGTGACTGTGCAAATTCTGGAGGATTCTAGCCAGCAAGATAAACTACTTTAAATCACTGGTATATGCATGTGAATTCAGCTATTCTAGCTGAGAAGATCAGCTATACCCACATTGACCCTCATCTTTCCTTACGGACCACGCAAGGCTGAACTGTGGACCTGATATCTGATATAAAACAGTTGGCCACCACCGCCCGGCTGGTTTATTCTATAAGCCCCTATGCTAGTCTGCTTTCTGTTGCTGTGAGCAAACACGATCAGAAAACACAGTTTGGGGAGGAAAGAGTCTGTCTGTTTTATAGATCCATGCCATACTCCGTCACGGAGGGAAGCAAGGGCAGGAACTCATGTAGGAACCTGGAGGCAGGTACTGAAACAGAGACCACATGGGAACACTACTTCCTTCTCAGCTCACGTTCAAGTACATTCGTCATAAATCCCAGGACCACCTGCCCAGGAGTGACATCACCCATGGTGAGCCAAGGCCACACCAGCAATCAAGGAGATGCCACAAAGATTTGCCTAAAGGCCAGTTTGAGGGAGGCCCACCCCAACTGAGCCACCCTCCTCCCAAGTGACTCTAGTTTCTGTCGTCTTGACACAAGGCCAACTAGGGCAGCCCCAGTGAACTTTTGCTTCCTTCCATATGCAGACCATATACTTGCCACTGTCTCTGTTATCCCTTGAGCTTCTGGTCTTCAGGGGGCTAACAAGAACAGAAAAAATCGCAAATTAAAATATGACCATGTTATCTAAGGTGGGTGGCAGGAAAGGAGACTTAAAGGGTGAGGCAAAAAGAGATGGAATGGGTTACTATTGCTAAGCTTGTTGTGCGTAAGGGGGAAGAAAGAGAAGTTGGAATTTATATTGGCTCTAGAATCTTCCCTTTATCATAAAACGTCTCCAGGCCCCTAGATGGAAAAATAACATTACTATGGCAGTTTGGCCGCTCTGGGATCATCTGTCTCTCAAAGGTATTACCCAAGTAAGCCTAGGGCTAAACAACCCAGAATCTGATCTTGCAAGGCAAGCTATGCCAAATCAATGAAAGGAACCTTCGGCATTATGGTCTCTGCACAGCTGGAACACAGCGCCTCCTTCATCCACTCGCTTATTCAATTATTCGAGTGCTCACACAGCTGGTCCACACTGACCGGCTACCAGGTGCCCTGCACTGTGCTGGTCATTGGTGGTATTGCTGAGCATGCTCTCTTTAGCTCTCAGGAAGTCCAGTGTTCTGTGGGACAGGCTATCATCCAATCATACCATCACCAGACAACACATCCATATTAACTGTAAAGGACCCTGAAGAGACTACAAAGCCACAGCCGTCAGACCGTATCCAGCTGGAGAGAGCCGTCAACCTGCATCAGCTGTATCCAGTTCAGGTGTAAGAAGGAAGAAACCTTGTATGAACCCATGTCTTGGGAAGAGGGGGAAGGACTTCTCTTCACAGTTCACACCACCTCACAGGATAGAGTGAGCCCCAGGCAAGAGTTTACATAGAGTTCCAGACATGGCAGGGCTCCCTGACTCCCCAGCTGTCCTCCACAACTGAAGAGGAGAGCACAGCCTTGCTTGGAAAACTGAGAAACTCTCCCTGCATCCTTTGCAAAAGAACTAGCATGGAAGGAGATGAGTGTGTGTCCTGCATTCTTCCTAGTGCCCAATGTGATGAATCCCATCTAAGAAGAGCTGTCTGCAGAGACTGAGACAGGATCAAAGTGCCATGTTCGTTACAAACTGCGGCGTGTGTTTCTGTAAAGAAATGTAGCAGGGAAATTTCTAGTCCTGAAATAGACTTCACAGTGAGTTCCCACTGAAATTAAAATCAACACAGAAAGGGTCCCCAGGAAAGGGCCATGATCCTCAGGTTAGAGTAGGGTTAATGCCAATCTGCCTACCATGGACTCAAGCGCATTTGCCAGAGGTAGAGTAACAGGAAAGTTACTCTAGTAGATGTTTTCAAATGAGCTAAACCCAAGCCACGGAGTAAGGCAGCAGAGCTGGCAACATGCCCAGAGAGACCTTCTCCCAAGCTGCCTGAGTGAGCCCTTTAAAGGTCTCTGAACTGTGGGTGCCGAGAGATTCTGACTCAAGGTCAGGAGATAAGGCAACCGCAGCACAATGCCTTCCTTGCCAAATGCTTAGCCAGGCGTCCACATGGGCGTCGCTCTGCTGAATAGTGATGAAACTTGGCAAAGTTGGGCCGCCCAAATGACGACTTGATAGCTTGGCTTTGTGTGGCTGCTCACGATCTGACAAGGAACACCAAGGAGACAGACAAATTGTCAGTGACGACAGATGCGACTTAGAAGTGAATATGAAAATAAACGGTTTCATTTCTGGCAAATTCTAGGAAGAGGGAGGAGGGTGGGTTTATATTTTCCTTGTGTATTCAGGGCATTGCTATGTAGTTTGTAACCAACACAAATGCAGTCGTATCCCAGCCACCCCGGCTTCTCTCATAACTAGGGATCAGGCAGAGCGTCCTGGGAGCACCGGTTTTCCTCACCGGGTTAACTTCTTTCCCCGAAGTTATAAACTTCTCTCAGAGGAAGAAGATAATGAATATCAATCAGGGAAATCTTAAGGCATTTAAGGATGCAGACATCCACTCAGCCCCAGCACCTACTACAATGAAGGCCAGGGAACTGTTGAGTCAGCATTTCTGTGCAAGACCAGCCCCTTGAAAATCACCACAAGGAGCAGTGGGCCTGTCCAAACTGCCTGACCTACACATCCATTTTGTTGCTCTTCCTCTTAATCCCATTTGTGTGTAAGTTTGTACATCGCACTTTGCAGAGAAGGAAGCCATGAATACAGATTAAGGAACGAAATGGATATGGTTCTGGTATTCGCATTCCCAGCCCTCCATGGTTGTTAAAGAGCATGCGAGACGGCTAGTCATAAGCCTTCTTTTGTGGAGAATGTCTCAGGTCCTCCTAGAAACTACTCCTGACAGGGACCAAATCTAGTGAAAGAAACCTTCACCAGCATTGAAAAATAATCAGACTGCAATGACTCCCGTGATTTAAAATCATGAAGGACATCTTGAGGGGCACTATGAGGATTTCTTTCTTGGAAAACATAGACCTGGAAACACTTAGGAGTTTTCTGGGAATAAGAGACAGCCCAAGACATTGGGGTACTTTTCAACCACCAATTTTCTCAGCAGCACCAAAATTTTCTGAAATGCTGGCAAAAGGCCTTCTTAAGATAACACTCATCTGATTTTAAAAAGATTTATAGTTTTAATTGTGGATATGTGTGTATGTGCACTTGGGTGCACAGACCAGAAGAGTCCATAGAGGGCGCTGATGTTCACGAATCTGGAGTTAGGGACAACTGAGGGCTGTCCCATAAGGGTGGGTGCTGGGAACTAACTACTGTCCTTTGCAAGAGTTGTGTGTGCCCTTGCCTTAATATATTTAAGTGCAGAACAGGCCAACATGTAATAAGCATGAATTATAACAATGGGAGGTCCGTATTGAATTTTTCAAGATCCTAATTAGTCTTCTCACTTTAATGTGAATTTTAAGGAAAAACCAACATATCAATGCAAAGAGAGAAAATAAATAAAAGAATTCACAACAAAAGTCAGTTTCTAAAGAAAAGGAATCTTCACAAACTCCTCCAATTGGAAGCCTCCTAAGTAAAAACTAATTTTTTACCCTCTGCTAAAGGTTAAAACGATTGGTGAGAATGATATTAAAGGAATACGATATGAGTTTGAGTTGATTACACAAATTTCATTATAGTAATGTCCAATGGGTCCAAATTTTACTTATTTCTGCTCAACTAGAAAGTGTTACATAGAATGAAAAGAGTGAACTCTATTTCCACAAGAGTTTCCTGAAAAAAAAAGAAAAGAAAAAGAAATGATGGTGCCTCTATGGAACTGTAGCCAGACTGATGCTCCTGATGTCACTGAGCCATTCATCAAACAAGCTCCCATCTCAGGGCTGTTAAATTTATATGAAATATCAGTCTTGATGGCTGTTTGGAACAAAGGTATGCACTTAACAAATCTAGTGCATATAGTTCCTGTCCCTAAGACTGGATTCAGTAAGAAATTTAAAACATCAGAATTTGGAAAGCAAAACACGTAGGCTTGTGGTATTTCTCTGTGCAATATTTTGAGGTCCTCTTTCCACTTGCTTTGAATAATTGCTCATGTGATTCATCATGTTTTCAGTCCTGTGGAATAAAATGAATCTGGAGGGAGAAATGAGAGGTGCTGAAACATCACAGTCCCCACAGGGAAAGCTTATGTGTGTGCCATTCCCACTCAGTACAGGGACTGGAATATTATTTGAAAAGTTTTGTCAGAAAAGAGAGTCATGATCTTTTTAAACATCTGTTAACTGTTGCCAATATTTATGTTGCCTTATTTATCTTTTGAAAATTCATACAAATATCCATTCCCCACTCCCACCCTATGTTGTCTATATTTTATTTAACAGCAAAACTTTGGATAACAGAAAGAGAGATGCAGATGTAGTTTTTAAACTTAGCCTACATCTGCAAGTGTTTTCTCATGCAAAGTTACATTTTCTCTTAAGCAAGTCACTTAGTTTTTAAAAATTCACCAAATTTTAGACCTAGAACTTGGAATAAATATCTTAAAGCAATGGTCTCAGCAACTTAAAGATCAACCATCAAATCCAAATAAAGCTACAAACACCAGATTTCTATCAACTTCATTTCATTCTGAAATTTGGATTTTTCTGGGCCCAAGGATAGCTTTTAAATTCTAGCACTTAAATTCTGAACATGTTATACATTTGTTTAATGTATTACATTTCCTGTTAAGCGACATATAGACAACTCTCCTCTGGGCGTGTATAAGTCAGAATAGTTGCATCATTCCTTGCATCATTTCCATCTAACTTGGAATAAACAGTTTTGTTATCTACACAAAATGATTAGAACCAATAGTGACTTGTTTCCCGAAACTGAAATTGTGATGTAAAGTACTGTTTAAAATAGCTGTCCGTTAGGGTACCTCCTTTCTGACTTAAAAAAAAAAAACAGAAACAGACAAACAAACAAACAAACAAAAAACTGAGGGGGGGTGCAAGACCTTTGCGTTTGGCCCTAAATTTCTTTCCTGAGTTCTAAATTCTAAGCCCTCCCCTCATCCCCGTTAGAAGGTCCGTCTTCTAAGAAGTCATTCATGAAGATCTGTCTGTAATGTGTGACTTTTATTATCCATCTTGTGATTCTGTTGTAACTTCACTTGCTAGGCCAGGAGGCGTGATCAATCCCCAGCCTTGCAGAGCTCAGAACCAGTTTCTCCCCATGTCTCTCTTAGAGAGGAGGGAGGAATCTTCCCTAGGTCCATAAAAGACATATCCTCTTACCCGGAGAGAGCAGGTCCTCCTAGCTTTGCCACCTGCAACCCCTTCCCGTCCATATGCCTTCCCCTTCTCAGACAGAAAAAAATGAAATAAATAAATAAATAAAAAATCCGCAGCGTTCCAGGCCAGGCAAGGGGGTGAAGAGGCATACTGGGCCAGCACGGCGCCCGCCTGGCACTGGCACTCAGCGTCTCTGGAGCGGGCACTCAGGCTGCAGTCGCCCCTTGCCATGACCTCGGAGACAACATGAAGATGGGAACTGCTTGCCTTCCCCGGGTCTTGAATGCAAGGTCTTCATCGCCATGCGGAACCATTAAGGTTCCTCCCGCAGCTGCAACCGCCCCTCCATGAAAGTACAATTTGTTAATCTGGCCCAGCCTGGAGCAGGACGAGGTGCTCGTTCCTCTCCTCCGGATTCCTACTCCGGCGCCACTCATTCGGTCCTTTGAATACTGGCTCTAACCGCCTGCGGCGCGATTCGCGGGCAGTTGGCCTCAGAGACAGTCCCGTGACACCCCTACCCCGGGACCCTATCCTCTGTGTCTCTCCGTGACACTGTCTTTGTGTCTCTCTCGTCTTTTTTCCCTATTCCACAAACGGGGAAGGGGTCGCTCTTCACAGCCAATGCCAAAAATGTCACACACACAAAAAGAGTGCAACAACTTGCTTTGCAAACGACTCCGGAGCTCACGGTGAAGTCTCCTGCAGTGAGCAGCAGCAGCAGCAGGCGCCGCCGTCGCCTGCAAGGTGCTGAATCCCGGGTGTGAATTTGGATGGAGACGTTAGAAACAGAGGACCCGGGTTCTTATCCCCTCCCCTCCCCCTCCAGGGACCCAGTCTCAGTTAAAAAGCTATCTCTTCTGGAACATCCCTGGGAGCTTCGAGGATCCTATGCCTGGGGAAGGGGACACTGGCCCCGGGGATGCCTAGGTCACCACTAGGACCAGACGTGCCCTCTGGGCAGGAGTCAGGGAATTGAGAGTGCGGGCCAATGGCCAGCAGAGGCAGCCCGCAGTCCCTAAGGATGCGAGGGCAACCGCGACCTGGCAACGGAAGGTGAGCCGGAGCCACCCAGCGCCACCGCCACCGCCGCTGCCACCGCGGCCGCGCACGCCCAGCCCCGCTGTGCATCCCGGCGTTACCTTGCCGCTGCCCGCGGTTCCAGTCCGGCACTCGCTGGTGGCGTCTGTCCGTCAGTCCTACGAGCCTCGGAACTCGGGCCAGAACGGTGGTCCCGCGGCCGGGGACGCCCCTCAGAGAGGTGATGGGAAGGCGCCCAGCCAGGCGCTGCCGGTCCCGCCGCTCCCCGCCGGAGGAAGGCGTCTGCGAGGCCGTGTCCTCTCGATTGCGGCGCCCAGAGCGCACTGCTCGTCTCTGGCGCGGAGACTGAGCGCCGGGACGCAGCAGCGGGCAGGGACGGCGAGCCTGGGCTGGTCACCCGCCCCTGGGTGCATGTTAATACGGCGGGGAGGAGGAGTTCCGCGCTTCCTCCGCCCAACCACCGGAGCCGGCGGGCGGGCGGCGGCCGCGGCCCGAAGCCAGTCGCTCCCCACCCGCCCGTGCTACTACGGAGTGGCCACTGGCTTTGGCCCCGGCCCAGGCACGTGCGTCCCGGGCCGCGGGGAGGCGCAGGCGGTTCCCGGAGGGGGCGCGCTCGCTCGCTCAACCTCCCGTGGCAAGTGCGTCCGCGTCTTCCTCGGAGCGGACTCGAGCATCTCAGCCTGGAGCCCAGAGGCGGCCACCCGCTAGTGGGCGTGACCTATCCCTACCCTTGCGCAGCGTCTTGCCGGGTGGGGGTGGGGGTGGGGAAATAAACTTCCGCTCTTCTCTGCCCAGCGCTTGCTCCTTTACTCTGCTTGCTATTCTAAGTAGAGAAAGCAGAAGGGTCGGTCCATCCCGGAGACCCTGTCTATGGGCAAAGGGTTATTGGGAAGCTCTCCTGTCCATCCTCGGAGCCCACCCTAGGAACTCTTGAAGAAGTAACCATGTAAGAAGAGACACATTAAGTAGAAAGGCTCGGACTCACACATCACAGACTTGACACGAACACTCCAAACTGTTCTTCCTTGACGACTCGGTTTCTTGTCTTTAAGTCAACAGCTCTTGGGCAGGATATATGGATTAGATACATGATGCGTTTTTCATTCGTTCTGTTTAATTAAAGAAAAGAAAATCTATTCCTTCTGTCCTCTGACATCAGCAAAACCTCTGTCCTGATATTGAAAACTACCACTTGGTGGATATACCATTAAGCTCTGAAGGTAGGGTGGACCCACCAACATCACAGAAAGACCAGAGTAGTAGTGTTAACTGAGAAGCAGTAAAAGACCAAGTCAACCACTTAGAAGCGCACCAAGTTGCTGTTCTGCTCAGTACTGCACTAGGCATTAAGTATGACACTCAGGATCAACACTAGCATGCTAAAATGGTTAATTGTGGTTAATCACCATCTTCCTGTTTACTTCCGCCCGCAAAAAGAAATGTCATGTTCACAGAGAAAGCCCTTTTGTTCTTCAGCTCCCGGGGAGAACATCCGGATGAAAAGTATATAATCTTCTTTATGTAATTGTACCCAGAAAGTTATAACATAAGATTTAGTATCTGTTTTGTGTGCTATCTAATTATAAATATTAATAGAACATTCTTTTTAAAGAAAACACTTCTAAAAATGCATAGAAGTGAAAAGCAGTTTCCATAAAAATATGACTCAGATAAATAATCTCCACAATTTCACAAAGTGATTTTCCACTAAAGAGAGAAAAAAAAACAACTAAGCTACTAAACAGAGGTCCACTCTGAGCATTGTAACAGAGCCCCAGCGGACTCAAGAGTGAGGATGTGGGGATGCCCGCCCTTCAGATCCGGCTCCTTGGAAGAGGCCCTATGGAAATACTCTTAATAATTTGGAAAGGGCAACTACAGGGCTTGTATGGGCTTCTAAATATGTTGAATCCATGCATATTTTTTTAAAAAAAATATGCCACGTATTTAAGAAAATATTCATAATTGTTAAGCTCTAACATAAATTAGATAACTTTAGTAAAGGAAAATTTTGCTTGAAATCAAAATTCTTTCTTTTTTATTGAAAATAGTTTTTTTATCAAACAGCATATTTTATATAGCTCAGTGGTAGAGAGAGTTTGACTGCTGAAACCAAGCTTCTTATAGGAGAATAATAATATCTGTACAATCCTGCTTTGTGAGGCTTTTCTGACTGTGATAGAAACCAAATATGACTCCTATAAGTCAAAGTTATTCCTCAGGAAGATAGTGCAAACTTACAGAATTAAAGAATGGGCTCCAAACACTGTTGTTAGCGAGCAAGAGTTGGGAAAGCTGGAGAGAGTTTAGTTGCTTATTACAGAGTCAAAGAGAGCGATAGCCTAGTGGTTTATTCTTCTCTCCTACTGCTGGACCAAGACTTAGCATCATAGGCTTGATGAATGACCCAGCCAGGGCCATACAGGTACTAACTGCCTGGCTGTACCATAAGGGAAGAAAACACAGATGAGGGCTCAGGCTCCACAGTTTAAGGCAGATCCATGGATTTACCTGTCTTTGAGACACACATGGAATTAAAAAATAGATGATTCATCAAAGAATTTCAGAGTTCAAAAGAAGGAGAATTACATATTGAGATTGTTTTTATAAAGGGTGTCTAGTTCATTGACTGACTTCTGAATTTACATTATACCATGTTATCTGTGCATATAATATGTAATTTACATTATATATATTCTTACTTTGAAAGAAACATTTTATGAGGAAACGTGATAGTATTTTGTTGTTGTTGTTGCGTATATGCTCATGTTTGACCTTTAAAAGGTTAATGTCTACCCTACGAATAAATTACATGAGCAGATCATTAGCAGTACACCACTCAGAGCTAGTCAGCTGTACTCCTGCAATCGCAGTGTGTTGACTGAATAATACATGAAAAGATGTCCAGTCCTACTCCTTTGGCACCAACCAGTGTTGCCTTCTGTGGGAGAGGGAACTTTGCAGATAAGACTCAACTAAAAACCTTGAGACAGAAAGATTATGAATCTTTGTAATGACAAGGTCCTCACCAGAAGTGGGGGTAAGGAGAGCAGAAATCAGAAGGAAAGGTGGGACTCTGCTCTCTGTATACTCTGAAGGTGAAGAAAGATAGCCAATAGCCATGAGAAATGCAGATTCTGCCTGATAAAAAGCAGCAAGGGGACAGCTTTCCTTAGCCGCCTCCAGAGAAAGAACAGGATGTTCTCCATGTTAGCCAATTTCTGTCCTCCAGACTCAGAAGATGATCATTTGACACGTCTTCTAGCCACCGAGCTTGTAGTCATCACTAATAGTAGATGGAGACAAGTCCTAAAGACCTAGCGCCATGCTCATAGTCGTGAAGATACAGCATTGTTAACAGAGAGAATGCTTTCATTCATACGACACTCCTGGAGAAGCTTATTCAATGCTAGCTAAGTTCACAGATGTGATGATAAGAGCAGGACATTTGAAACTACGGGCAGACAGGTTTCCTGTCACAGAATTTCTCATTTTCTGACAAAAGCAATATGGTGGCGTTCTGCCTTGGCCATGACACCTTGTAGCAGGTGAAAATAGAAGTAAATGGCCATGCAGTGAAGAAGAACTCAAAGGTCTATTTGAAAAGTAAACATGAAAGACGCTCACGTTTATTTTAATCGGACATTCTCATTTGTTTTCATAGTTTTAAATAACATTAAAATGATGATTTCTTACATATCCACTAGGTGTAAGATCTATCAGTTCCCAGAAACTGGGGGGAAAAAAAAGTACCTGAAATGTTCAGACACCTCAGATATAATAGACCAAAGTTAACCCATCATATTGGTAAAAGACACTAGTAAAAATAAAAAAGGCTTCTTGTTTTCACCCATGGCAATATCACTAGTTAGACTTCCAAACTCAGAAGTCTGCTTTAGTCCAGCATCTAAACGGCTCTCGAATTCATCCTCTATCTCCATTTCTAGTATATAGACCTACTGGGGTCCCATAATCTCCCCTCTAGGCTACAATAATATCTATTTTCAATCTCAATTGCTATAATATCTCTTTTCATTAATCTAGATTTGCCTTTTCTTCAAAAAGAATGATATTACTTTAAAAATATATTAAAACTGCAACTTTGGCCACGCAATTATACTACTTTAAAGACTTTAATAGTCACAGTTATCTATATAAAGTATAAATCTTCAGCACGATGCACAAAGTTTCCATATACTTGCTGCTTCCCTCTTATTTGGTCTCTGCCTTCATGGTTGGTGCATTTTCTTTCATAAATGAAACTGCTTTCTGTAGTACCATTTGTAATGTTCTCTGGCACTTTAAGAGAAAAGCCACGCCCACTCCCCCCCATCTGCTGAGGCAGGCTGATCTTCAGCTTCCAGCCTGAGAACTCTCTCTCTCTTTTTTCCATCTCCCTCTCAGAGAGGCAGCTTCTGCCACTCTTCCCCCCTTCTTTCTCTCTCTCTCTCTCCTTTCTCTCTCTCTCTCTCTCTCTCTCTCTCTCTCTCTCTCCCCCCCTCTCTCTCCCTCTCTCTCTCTCTCTCTCTCTCTCTCTCTCTCTCTCTCTCTCTCTCTCTAATTTAACATCCCTCTGGTTTCATGTTTCCACCTCCCTGCCGCCGCCACAGCCGCAGCCGCCATTGCAGGTCTGACCATGCTCTCGACCCTGGGGACCCCATTACCAGGGTCCCCCCCTTACAGCCGCAGCCGCCATTTGCCGCCATGGAGACCATGCGGTCTCCCATGCAAGCTGCTAGGGACCCGCACGTGGTCGCGTGCCACCCACGGGGACCCATAGCAGCTGCGGGGACCCCCATTTATCATCACAACACCATTTATGTGATGCATTCTGTCGTGCATGTGTAACTGTCTCAAACTTTCTCATTGGAGTGTTCTGTCTTTTCTTTTTTGAGTAATATTCATTGCAAAAGTGGCTACAACTGAGCCGCTTTCCCAAATTTTTGGGTTGCATCAAATGTCGCCAATGCTGACCATATATATATATGTCCCTCCAGGAGATAAAATGCTATAGCTAGTGATGGCTGCTGAGGGAGGGAGAGCCAGTTTCCTCTGCGGATAAACCCCTAATTTCACATGGATAGCTCTAAACACACATAACTGGACAGTAGGTTCTGCAAAGCAATAATTACAAATGGACAGATTTAAGCACGGGGAGCTGGGGGAGAGGTAGACATGATGTGAACATGGTGTACTCATGTATAAAATGTAAAAGTAATTAAAATAAAAAGTTAAAAAAAAACGAAACCTCTTTTTTTTCCACAATAAGAAACAAAAACAGCAAAAAGCAGACCCAAAGCTTGAGGAGAACCAGACGCAGCTACTCTGTCCAGATTTTTGTTTTAATAGACTCCAGTGAAATGTAATTATCTTTTTAGTCTCAAGTGCTTTTCAGTGAGTCTTTTGCCTTTATGTTTCATTTAATGCTTTATGAAGACAGTTAGATTATTTATAGAACTGTCAATGTTGTAATGCGATGGACAAAAGGCTGCCCAGCATTTGATCTCACCAGTCGGCTCATCTGCGGGTCCCTCTACCGCTTCCTTCTGAGAGAAGTGGTTTGGTTTTCTCAGGAAAAGAGAACTTTAGCATCACAAGACAGCAGAGCTCTCTTCCCCACGTGACAGCAGCTGCTCCCCAGGTGGTGTAGTAGGGTCCCAAGGGCTCTAAGGCAGGTGCTACTGAACTGTGCTGATCTCAGACAGAATCGTAATTATCATGATAACAGCACAGTTAAGGTTTGAACTGGGCAGGAAACAGGCTGTACCGTATTTCTTCTACATAGCGCAACTTAGGTTTTTAAGATGTACTTAACATTTTAAGAAATGCTCCTGGATAGTAAAGAATTACAGATTCACAATAGGACAGATTCAGACATAAAAGACCTCTAAATGGGTCATACTGTTAAATAAAGTACATAGGCTTGGGAGAGAGAAGAAAAAAGATGTAGAGAGTAATAAAATAAACAATGCCTTTTAAAAAAGGTAAAGTTTTTAAAAAGGCAGACTACAGATAGTTATAAATTAAAAAAATAAAAATAAGCTATGTAAAAATGGAAAATTTACAGAATGTCTGGATTATGTATTTTATTGTGTTTTCTTCAAATTTTTTACTGTAAAGGAGCTAAATACAGAGAGACATTTCATTGTATGGTCTGCTAAGCTAAACCAACATGTATATTATAAAACTATTTTGATTTCAGAATTTGGGTCTAAAGATATGATGCTTTGGAGAGGTTCTTCTTTTGTTTTCACAGAGGATGAGACCCTGGGGATTCCTGCTACTCCAATCTGGTATGATAGACCACACCCTCCTGAAAGGTCATCATGAACACCCTCAAAAAATTACTTCACCCAACTGGTAATTAAGATGAACCTAGCACATAGGATACACCATGAAAGACCTGATTGACAGTGCCCCCATACAGCAGGAAGCAGTTTGGAGAGAAAAAAACTACGTCGATATTCCCAAATACTGTTTATAAATGTTCTTTTACATTTAAAGAGGGGATGTGATATAGATATGAATAATTTGCTTGGGTATAAAGCTTGATTTATTGATGCAAGTTTAAGGTCAATTTTGTTATATATATATATATATATATATATTTCTGATCTTGATCTTGATTAAGGTATTGTGATTGCATAGTTCATTAAAAATGTAATGTATAATTAGGAAATATAGGTTGCTAGTGGATAATCATCTATAATAGTCAAGTTTATAGTCATATTAGTTATATTTCACAGATATATAGAGATATATTTCAATTAGATAGGCATTCTTCATATCTTTCAAAGACTACAGAATATGGCATTTTAAATGCTTTAATAACTTAGGGCTTTTCATGACAATGAGACACGTCTGCTCCTGACAGCACCAATCATGCTTCAAGAGGAAGATGGGCATCAAAGAGGCTCCTTATGGAGCTTGCTAGGTATTTGGGCAAGAAACTGCTCTTGCCTGGACTGCTTAAATGGACACAAAGAACCATCAGAGAGAGGACTGCTGAACTTGTCTAAAGGTGAGATGATTCTTCAGGGTTCCTGCTTCATGAAAGAGCATGCAAGACATTCTGAAGGACACAAAAGAAAGTGACTGAACTATCTTTGAATTTTCCTGCTTCATGGAAATGTCCACTGGATACTATGGGCCTGTAGGCTGAAGATGGATACCCCAACAATACAGAGGAACTTTGGATGACTGCCCAGGCAGCGAGATGTCTCTGTCACTTGTAGAGTTTTGGAAGTTGCTTGCTACTTGTTTACTTAGGTAATATTTTATCCTTCTGGAGTCTTTGAAGAAGTTGAAGAATGGATAGTTAGTTATAGTTTTCCTTAGTTATGATAAAAGATAAAATAGATATAAATATTATAACTGTAATTCTTGCTTAATAACTATTTTGTTATATATAATTTTACTATGTTAAAATGAAAGTTTTTCTTTTTGTTTAAACAGAAAAAGGGAAAATGATGTAGGAGGGTCCTTCTGTATTTCTGTTGCTTTGATTGGTTAAATAAAGAAACTGCCTTGGCCTTTTGATAGGGCAGCCCTTAGGTGGGCAGAGTAGACAGAACAGAATGCTGGGAGAGAGAAGGCACTGGGGCAGACGTCATGTTTCTGCAGCATGAAATGGGTGTAGGTTAGGATCTTTCCCAGTAAGCCACCACCCTGAGGTGATACACAGATTACTAGATATGGGTTAAAATGATATGTGAAAATTAGCCAAGAAGAGGCTAAAACTAATGGGCCAGGCAGAGTTTAAATGAATACAGTTTTTGTGTAATTATTCTGGGTATAAGCTAGCCAGGGCCAAAAGCAGGCCCACGACTGGGAACCAGGCGCTGGGAACATGGCTCGCTCCTCCGCAAGGACACATCAGCTCCTCCTCATTACTACACCCAGGGGAAAGGCAGATTCAGTGTCCAGCTCATACTGCACCTCAGACACCACGGATGCTCACTTGGCAGAGGAAGTTCATTTCATGACTAGAGGTAACTACGTAAGAATCCAGAAACCAGAAATAAGATGTCCGCTGAGACTCTTTCTTCAGGTTTACCACCACATAGAATTAGTCACCAAATTTTATTAGATTTCTAAAACCAGAGGCTTTTTCTGATGTCTTAAATTTTGGGTAAATTTCTCTTCTCTTCAGAACAACATTGAAAATATTAGCTATGACTTGCAAAGTCAGTTACAATCATCGTTAGATTACCAAAATAATTCACTTGAGTGGAAACACTGCACATTTGGGACTGAATTAAAAACTTAATTAGTCATTTTAATACATTTTAATACAACAATTTCAGATAAGAAAAAGATCAAGATATCCTTGAAAAGTCACTTTAAATAATAGAGTGTTTACCACATAAGATTACAGCAAAAGAGAGAAAAGAAAAGAAAAAAACAGACATCCTTATAATTAGCAAAATTAATCTAACAATATTGTAAACAATAAAAGTTGGAGCTTATTCCATATTTTTATATCAAAGAACTGTAATATCTAACAATTCTACTTTAAGCTTTTTAATTTAGGAAGACATTTAATCCACTGAAGAGATTTTATTATTTTGTAGTATTCTAATTTCTCCAGAGACAGAAACATTCTCAACAGACTACACTAAGTAAAATTGGGCAAAAACAAATAATAGCATCAGAATTTGACCTTTGATTTTTCCACACAATACACCCTGACAGCTGAAAGTGTAATTGTATTATTCTTAATAGTAATCTGTTTTCATATTGTATTTAATTTGGTTTCTTGTCTTTTTCAACTTCAGTTCATATTTAAGCTTGTCATGTTAGGTGGATTTTTTTTATAATCTTTCAGAAGAGAAATATTTTACACATGGCCCTCAATAGAGATAATCCAAATTAAGAAGAATGCATACGCAAATGACCTGAAATCAGCACGGGCCAACAGCAAGTCTGGCAATGAGCAATACACACTCACCTGTTACTTGATGCTGTTTATATTGTTTTACAAAGGAAGTTTAAGGAAAACATCTTTTATCAATGAAAGTGGGTGTAGCTCAAGGGAACCAAATGATTTTCTAGTGTATGCATAAAAAGATGGATAAGAAAAACATGGAGTGAATAAATCACACTCTCCTAAGAGTAGATTCTTTAGATCTAAATCTGTCGAAAGACAGATCTTGAATTCTTAGAAGCAACACATCCAGACATGTATTTAAATATTAATATCAATGCTAACATACTTTTATGACCTTTTTAAAAAGTAGGGATATGCTCAGGTCTGGTACAGTAGAAAGACTGAAATAGATTTCTTAGGGATTATTTGGAATTCTGTCCCTATTCATTCTTTTATTCTTAGACTAACCACAACCTATTTCTATTTATCCTATTTGATACCAGGGGACTTGAATGAAAAAGAGCAAGGTATGTCTTCAGTCTCTAATAATTCTCCATTCTAAAGGAAAAATCAAAGAGTGAGTTTGACAAGGCTAGAAGATGGCTCAGGGTAAAGTATTTATCCACCATCCTCTTGCAAACGTGAAGACCCAAGTTGGGATTTCCATCAGCCATGTAAACAGCAGAATGGTAGCAGCATTTGTAATCTCAGCTCTTGAGGGATTGTGTGGGGCTGGGGAGAGACAGATGGATTCCTGAAGCTCACCGGATGGAAAGTCAAGCCAAAGGAGTGAAATGGATGATCTCCAGGCTCAGCAAGAGACACTGTCTCAAGAAACAAGGAGGAGTACAATCAATGGAGACATTCAGTCCTGACCTCTGTGTTAGTGACATAAGCACACATACCCAATGTTGTAATAAATCTGCGAGCCTACCCTGTCTGGTGTAGGAGGGTCCTTATGTATTTCTGTTGCTTTCATTGGTTGAATAAAGAAACTGCCTCGGCCTTTTGATAGGGCAGCCCTTAGGTGGGCGGAGTAGACAGAATGGAAGGTTGTGAGAGAGAGAAGGCACTGGAGCAGACACCATGTTTCTCCAGCCCAAGATGGACTTTGTTTAGAATCTACCCAGTAAGCCGTGACCACGTGGTGATACACAGATTACTAGATATGGGTTAGAATAATATGTATAAGAGGTTAAAACTAATGGGCCAGGCAGTATTTAAATGAATACAGTTTGTGTGTAATTATTCTGGGTATAAGCTAGCCAGGGCCAAAAGCAGGTCCGTGGCCAGGAGCCGGGCAGGACGGAACAAAAGGCCCACACTTCTCTCAGGTGCTGGGAACACAGCCCACCTCCTCTTACTACACTGTCACCTGAGTACCCTGTCCGTTTAAGAGACAAGTCCCTTCTGTAGGCTGCCATTTTGTCTTGTTTACCATGTCCTCTGCTTTACAGAAGTTTTTCGGTTTCAGGAGGTCCCATTTATTAATTGTTTCTCTCAGTATCTTTGCTACTGAGGTTATGTTTAGGAAATGGTCTCCTGTGCCAATGCGAAAAGTGTACTTCCATTTTTCTTCAATGAGGTTCAGTGTGATTGGCTTTTTGTTGAGGTCTTTGATGCATTTGGATTTGAGTTTTGTGCACAGTGAAAGATATGAAAATATTTTCATTCTTCTACATGTTGATATCCAGTTATGCCAGCACCATGTGTTAAATATGCTTTTGTTTTTCCATTTTATATTTTTGTTTCTTTGTCAAAAATTTGTAGGTGTATGGATTAATATCTGGTCTTAGATTCAGTTCCATTGAACCTCCTGTCTGTTTTTATGCCAAAACCAGGCTGTTTTCAGGACTGTAGTTCTCTAGCAGAGTTTGAGTCAGGGATTGTGATGCCTTCAGAAATTCTTTTATTGTACAGGATTGTTTTGGCTATTGCTTTTCCACATGAAGTTGAGTACCGTTCTTTTGAGGTCTGTGAAGAATTATGCTGGGATTTTGATGGGCATTGCATTGAATTTGTAGATTGTTTTTCGTAAGATTGTTATTTTTACTATGTTAATTCTGATTCTGCCTACCCAAGAGCATAGGAGATCTTTCCACTTTCTGGTGTCTCCTTCAATTTATTTTTTCAACAATGTAAAGGTCTTGTCACACAAGTGTTCCACTTCTTTGGTTAGAGGTCTGATCTCCAAAATATACAAAGAAATCAAGAAATTGGGCATCAAAAGAACAAAATGGAGTACAGACCTAAACAGAGAACTCTCTACAGAGGAATCTAAAATGGCTGAAAGACACTTAAGGAAATGTGTGACATCCTTTGTCATCAGAGGAATGCAAATTGAAACAACTCTGAGATCCATCTTACACCTGTAAGAATGGCCAAGATCAAAAACACTGATGACAACTTATGCTGGAGAGGTTGTAGGGTAAAGGGAAGACTACTGCATTGCTGGTGGAAGTGCAAGCTGGTATAGCCCATTTGGATATCAGTATGGAAATTTCTTAGAAAATTAGGAAACAATCTTCCTCAAGACCCAACAATACCACTTTTGGGTATATACCCAAAGGATGCTCAATCATGTCACAAGGACATGTGCTCAACTATGTTCATAGCAGCTTTGTTTGTCATAGCCAGAACCTAGAAACAACCTTAAATTCCCCTCAATTGAAGAATGGATAAGAAAAATGTGGTACATTTACACAATGGAGTACTACACAGCAGAAAAAAATAACTTCTTAAAATTTGCAGGCAAATGAATGGATCTAGAAAACATCATATTGAGTGAGGTAACCCAGACCCAGAAAGACAAATATCATATGTACTTATTCATATTGGCTTTTAGACATAAAACAAAAAAACAGCTTACAAATCATAATCCCAGAGAACCTAGACAACAATGAGGACCTTAAGAGAGACATACATGGATCTAATCTACATGGGAAGTAGAAAAAGGTAAGATCTTCTAAGTAAATTGGGAGCATGGGGACCATGGGATACGGTTGAACGGGAGAGGAGACAATGGGAGGGAAGCAGAGAAAAATGTATAGCTCAATAAAATCAACAAGAAAAAAAGGAAAAAAAAAGAGACAAACCCACCCACTCCAATTTCCCCCATCCCGCAATGCCATGGGACAATGATCTTGTAACCTGTATTGATTTGTCATTTGTATTGGTTTAATAAAATGCTGATTGGCCAGTAGCATGGCAAAAAATATAGCCTGGGCAACCAGAACAGGAGAATTCTGGGAAGAGGTAAGGCTCAGTCTGCTGTCTTCAGCAAGACTTAGAGGATGAAAAATGAGAATGCCTCACTAATAAAAGGTACCAAGCCACGTGGCTAACACAGACAAGAATGAAAGGTTAATGTATGATGGAAGGGTTAGTTAATAAGAAAGCCTGAGCTAATAGGCCAACCAGTTTATAATTAATGTAGACCTCTGTGTGTTTCTTTGGGACTGAAGGACTGTGGGACTGGGCGGGACAGAAACGTCTGTCATACTTCAGAGGCAAGTGGGTCTCCTGCCTTCTCCCCCCTTCCTCTTCTCTCTTCCTTCCAGAACCCCTTACCTTTATACCCTTCTCTGTAGCCAGTAAATAAACTCTATACCCAAGCTCTACATGGCATAGCTGTCTGTCTCCCGCACACCACAGACCCTTGTGGGACCATCCTCAGGTCGTGCCATCATTAATGATAATGCCCACACCCACAGGAATATATATATATATATATTAAATATATATACACACACACACACATATAGAAGTGCGTGCATGTGTGTGTGTGCGCGCGCACGCGTGTGCGATGAAACATGAAGGAAAATCATATTGGTAAAAGCGTGTGTGATGAAATATCAAGGAAAATCACACTGGTTAAAATGCATCTTGCCGTGCTTGTTGGTAAGTTAGTATTAAAACCGTTGTTCCTGCTGCTGCTGTCCACAACGAGGGTGATTATTACACCTGAGACTCATTGTGCTCTCATTAGGTCTTCATCATACAGGGAATAGAGCAGGAGTGTGCTAGCTCTCCAATCAACTGACTTTCAACTACATCTTGGGCATACGAGCAGTTTTCTTTCCCAGCCTACATGTACTCTGCAAGCTTTGCTGTGTTCTACGGTTATAGAGTGAATATGTGAGGTTTGTTAGCTCAACAGTAAAATGAACTACAAAACAGTGAAGGAAAGAAAGTATTTTGGACTGCCTACTACATAACTAAACTTTCATGAACCGTATTTTATTTGTTCTATTGGGAAATTGATGCTTGAGTTAAAATAGTTCCCTGGGACTTAAAATCAGGAAGTGGCAGAGCTGAAATCTGCCCAGGGCTGCTGGTGTCAGGGGTTGCAGCTCACCCCTCTCCTGGAATATGTGGTAACCTCCGTATAGTAAACTCTAAAATGTGTTCTTCTGACTGGAAATTTAACAATTCTCATTTAATTAACCTTCTGACAAATGAAGAAAATTGTCTCTTTGAGAAGTTTCTGTAACTTGACTCCTCTTTCTTAACTCACTGAATGTAATGATCTCCATTTTGTCTATGTTGTTACAAATGACCTGATTTAATTACTCATTATGGCTAAAGAATAGAGGATTTATGGTTTTCTCCTAAAGGAAACATTAAGTGTTTGAGAGGACTGATACATTTACTCTTATTTAAATATTATATAATATGCACATGTATTAAAACAGCATATGGTGCCCCATAAATATATTTAATTATTTTGCTTCTGTGTTTTAGTTTTAAAAAAGAGGCCATAAATTTGAAAGAGAACAAGGAGGAGTAAAAGGGAGGGTTTAGAGGGAAGAGAAGGAAGGGGGAAACGATGTAATTACATTGTGATCTCGAAAAATATAATAAAAAGGGGAAATCTAAATTTAAAATACTAAAACAATTCTAACAGATATTATCACAGTAAAGTACATTGCATTTTTAAAGGCTACTGTCCCTCCTCTGTTCCTTCCTTGGCCTATTACTAGCTAGTCTTAGGTACCTAGTATCGGCAAGATTGAGACCAGAAACGTAGACTTACTCTCTCTGCAATTATTTGAAAGCATTAAGTTAAGATGGAGTCTCCTGCCATTCTATATAATCTTTTCCATCCTTTATGGTTGATAAGATCCAAGTGAAGTGTAGTGACTTGGGTCCTAAAGGTACCTCAGGGAACCGTGGCATTTTGTTAGAGGTACGGAAACAACTGTGTAGGCACAAGGAAAGAGATGTGGGTTAGCTTTGTGAATACTTTGTTTCACAATATGGTAGTTTTGACTCTGGTCATTAACACAAAGTTCACTTCTTGTAAACTCCTTTGAGAAATAACGTCAAGTTGTCAAGGTATGGACGTGTTATTTCTGTCACATGACTACCCTAGACTGATCAGCCACAGCTCATGGAACCATGACGTCTTTGAGCTGTATGTCGTTGGCTGGGACACTAGCAATAAGAGCCGTCTGAGGCCGAGGCGTGTTCATCAAGGACTGGGGACACAGAAATAAAGCACAATGAGAATCCCAGAATCACACGCCATTGAGGCACCAACAAAAGGACAAAAACCAAATATTTAAAAACTTGAGTTCTTTAGAGTTCTTGTTTCAATGAAGCTGTGAGAAAAGCTCCACCTGCTTGTTCTTCCAGCCAATAAAAAACATGCAGGGGACAAGAGCAGGAAGAATTATTAGATAAGGAAAACAGCAACAAAGGGAGGGGAGCGGTTGAAGGTCTTTCTGGTCTAGGCATAACCTTATTAAGAAGGACACATAATTCTCACAGAACATTGTTTCTCAGCTGACCTTGGCTTGAAGACAAACTGAATGTGTCTGGTCATAAAACTAAGTTAAAATCATTTTGGCAGGTTTATTTTTTTGCATCTCTTTTCTTCTCCTGTCTTTCAACTCTTTTAGAAAGTACCTTTTGTTGCTATGATGAAATATCATGACCAAAAGCAATGTAAGAAAAAAGGAATTTAGTTTGGCTTATGGTCCATGACACCAGGCATGGCACGATTAGGAAGCTGGTAGATCACAGTTTCTCTGTGCAGTAGACATAGAATGAGAACAGAAAATGGAGAGAGGCTATCAAGCCTCAAAGCCAGTCCCTCAGTTTCTCTCTCCCTCTACTAAGGCTGTACCTCCTAAATGCTCCATAACACCCCAGACAGCACCATCAAAGGAGATCAAGTGTTCAAATGCATGAGCCTATGAGTCTAAAATATCTGATGGCTCCAATTCAATTTTTTTTTAAAAAAAGACTTAATTTGCCATCAAGAACTAATATGTGAAATATAAAATTACTGTTTGAAATTGTACAGTATTATCAAATGTCTATTTTTTTCCAGAAACTCTTGGTGCCTGTCTTTGTAGTTATTACCCCATAGATCAAATGAACCCTTTGTAGCCTGACTATAGAGAGAATAAGTCTACATTTCTCAGGCTTCCTAGGGAAGTTAATTTTTGAAAAAGGAAAGGTCAAGCTTAAGCTTCTTACACGTTCCAGACCAGAGCGCAAAGGTAGCCAGACCCTGGGAGACCATCCAGTCTCCATCCGGTCTCCATCCTGTCTCCATCCGGTCTCCATCCTGTCTCCATCCGGTCCCATCCCGTCTCCATCCCATCTCCATCCTGTCTCCATCCGGTCTCCATCCCGTCTCCATCCGGTCCCATCCGGTCTCCATCCTATCTCCATCCGGTCCCATCCCGTCTCCATCCTGTCTCCATCCGGTCCCATCCCGTCTCCATCCGGTCCCATCCCGTCTCCATCGGGTCTCCATCCGCTCCCATCCCGTCTCCATCCTGTCTCCATCCCATCTTCATCCCGTCTCCATCCGCTCCCATCCCGTCTCCATCCTGTCTCCATCCCATCTTCATCCCGTCTCCATCCGCTCCCATCCCGTCTCCATCCTGTCTCCATCCCATCTTCATCCCGTCTCCATCCGGTCCCATCCTGTCTCCATCCCATCTTCATCCCGTCTCCATCCTGTCTCGTCCATCCCGTCTCCATTCTTAGTGCTCCTCAAGGGGCACACGGGCTCACAGTGGGCTATTTGTCTGGAGTCTGCTCAACTCCAATGGCTTCTCCTCAGATGAGGTAGATTGGTCCTTGGCATATGGGATGCTAAGTTGAAACTTCTGGCATCTCATTTCCTTTTGTTGATGCTGCTGTCACTTTAAATGCTGCTGTAGGTGTATTTGGGTGGAGGGATTTTCTTTTCCAAGCTTGTGATGATTTTCTTTACTAACGTTTTTCTTCTATTAAGGATAATGAAGTAAGACATAGGGACATGAGAGGCACAAAAAGAAAAACGAGAAGGTCGCTCATTTGTGAGAGGTCCTTGTGTTTGACCTTGGGGAGCACTGGTATGGAGAAATATTAAAACAAAAACTGGAATTAAAGGTTCGGGGTGGAAACAAGTGGATGGTTGAGGCTTTTTATGAGTTTATCTATGAAGCTGTAGTTGTCAGCACTCTCGCTTACCACATACTCGGTAATGAGGCTGCATTGGGCCACATACATGGTGCCCTGTCTCGTATTAAGTCAGAGGTCAGTGAGCACAGTTGTCCCCTGCAGCCAGACTCTCTTCACACTCACGTAGTAAATGACTCCGTCACTATCCTCCTCAGCCACATCTCACATCTTATGAGAGCCGAGAACTGACCTCAGATCCAGTTCTGTACAGTGTCCCCATGTTCCTAGCCCCTCCACAGAATGCCAGCAGAATAAGTGACATGTCCTGGGACAGGTAAGCAAGTTGTTCTAACTCTGCTGCAGAGCATAGCTAGGTTTCCTTAAAGAAGATGCCGTGAGGTTCCTTCCGGGCAGTTTGACATCTAAGCATCAATTATAACTTGTAGGATTTCCATTTCTGTCTGCTCATTTATTTAGCTTTCTCTTTCTTGTTTGCTCCTACTAATGTATTGCATATGTTGGTTTAAATCTTCCTGGAATCCACTGAGGCTGCGGTTTGATTTGTTGGAAAGTTGTGTCTGTTGATGTCGCTAATGAATATCTTCTGTACTCAACTCAAGCATCCCAAACAAGGGCATGCCATCGGCAGGTTCTAAGTCACTGATAAAGAGAATATCCAAGTCCTTTCTAAAGAAAGAAAACTGTTTCTTAAACCAAGAATTATATTGTACCTCTAAAATTGCAACCATGTGGAGTTTGGAGAGATGCTTTCATGTTTATCAGTGTATCCTGTTCTTTTAGAGGCACTTGGTTCAGCTCCCCTCCCTGTCAGGTGGCTCAAAAATCCTTGTAATTCCAATGTCAAGGGAATAGACCCTATAGTCAGCCACACACATGTGGCACACACACACACACACCTGTTCCTTCCATGAGACCATCTAACAATAACCCAGTGCCAGGCATGGGACCTCTCCTCTGGGGTTGTTGGTCAGGGGAGTCCAAGAGACTCCAAAATACAGCATTAGCTAGTGCTGTTGTTCTTGACTGCTTTCAAGGAATTGAAAACAAGTCTCTGTGACTGAAGAAGCTTCACTCTGAACACGGGACTTGGGGAAATGGAGCTGGAATGAACCTGGAAGCCTCCACTCTGAGGATTAACTCCTTAGCGAGATATCCCAAACCCAAAAAGATGAGTGTGGTATGTACTCACTCATTAGTGGACCTTAGCCATTAACAAAGGACATTAAGCGTATAGCTTACAAGCCTG
>JAQHUG010000230.1:1893864-1906599 GCA_028555095.1 Dicrostonyx torquatus | reverse complement strand
AAGGGGAATAAATGTAAATTTTTCTTTTAACAATAAAAAAAAGAAAAAGAAAGAAAGTACTTATGCAGAAAAAATATTTATTTATTTATTATGTATACAATATTCTGTCTGTGTGTATGTCTGCAGGCCAGAAGAGCGCCCCAGACCTCATTACAGATGGTTGTGAGCCACCATGTGGTTGTTGGGAATTGAACTCAGGACCTTTGGAAGAGCAGACAATGCTCTTAACCACTGAGCCATCTCTCCAGCCCCTGAGGATTAACTCTTATAGTATCTGATGTTGCCATGTAAGCAGTCACGGGATAAATTCAGTCAGTAGTCTTACACAACTGTGAAGCTAAAAGACCACAGTAATGACCAGCACAAGATGTGTCTGGTATTGCAATAATAGCACTTACGTCTTTGGGTAAGCCAAAGGTATCCAACTGGACTTGATGCCCAGCCAATAGGAGAAGGACATTCATGCTTTACATTGCAAAACTAGTCAGCTACCAGTGATTGGTGAGGTCACAGACCCTGGAGAGAACCTACTGTTGCCACTTTTCTAAATCAGTATAGTTTCTAACTTCATCCTAAATACTTAGCCCTATGCCCATTGATAAAAGTAGCTCTCACTCCTCATCAGAGACATTTCTTTTTGCAGCAAAGGGAGATGACCACAGAAAGCTACAACTGGTCAGCATGCAGAGAAGAACAGACCATGTGGTAACATATATAACAACCCCTACACCATCACAGAAAACTGGGCTGGAAGAGTGTAACAGCCAGATGATCACCATGTATGTATATCTAATAATAATTAAAGAAGATGGTCACAGTTTTGAGAGGAAATTGGGGAGCCACAGATGGGGCTGTTGGGAACAGAGAAGTGGGAATGATGGAAATATAGTACTCATGCATGGAGTTCCAAAAAAAATCTTAAAAGAAAGAACATAGACCTCAAAACTATAAAATTCTCCAGAAGTAAATACAGGAGAAAGTCTTGAGGATGGACCTCTTAGTTTCTTACTTCAGGCCCTGAAGACTTGAGCAAAATCAAATATTTCCTCAGTGTTAGGCATTATTAAGCCAATGAAAACCCAAGGAACAGGCTTGGAGAAGATGGTTTGTCCAATGAATAGCTGCTAAGGGTACTGTATTTAGCAACCACGAAGAAAATTCAGACCCAAGAATAAGAAAGATAATACCCAATTACAAAGAGGTTGTAATATATGAACAGACATTTTTCTAAAGATACACAGATGGTAAATTAGCCCACAAAGAAAAATGCAAGATCATTAGTCATCAGAGAAATGATGGTTCAAATCATAATGTGATGCCAAGAGAATATTTAAGACTTAAAACAGTGAAGAATATAAATGCTGAGGAGGAAACGAAGGGGCTGGAAACATCGTACGTGGCTGGCAGAAATAAAGTGTGTTAATCGTTGGAAAGAATGTAGCTGTTTAAGTTATGTTCAAAACATTTTCTCAGAGCAGATTTCTTCCTGTGTGGAAAGCTATGGTCACCTAACATAGTTGTGAATGCCTATCGTCATTATATTCCAACTTGTCCAAAATCTGAAATTACTGTCGCTAAACTAATGAAAGTAGAACGAGTGGTGATACACCCATACACTGGAATACTACTCAGTGATGAAATAAAATGATTGACACACTCAGAACAGGCGGGTATTCTGCTAATGGAATGATGTCAGTTTTAAAATTCTCCCCAGTCATTCTGTTTCTATGGTAAGTCTAGGAGTCCCACATGGTGCCGCATTTGTACGTCAACACTTGGGAGACTGAAACCAGAGGAAGTCTGAGGCCAGCCTGGACTTCTAGACAGCTGGTATTTAGCCTGGGCAGCAAGTAAGACCCTGTCGCAAAAACAAAACAAAAACCAAGCAAACAGACATCCATTAGAGCGGTGGTTCTCAACCTTCCTAATGCTGAGGCCCTTTAATACTGTTCCTCCTGATGTAGTGACCCCCAACCGTAAGTTACTTTTGTTGCTGCTTCATAACTGTGATTCTGTAAATTATGAAAGTAAATATCTGTGTTTTCAAATGGTCTTAGGCAACCCCTATGAAAGGGGCATTCAGGCCCCCAGAGGGGTTGCGACCTACAAGTTGGGAGCCATTGCTTTAGAGTGAATACACTAGATGTTGTCAGGAAAATTGGAACACTTGGGTCAAAGAACCCCATGCAGGAAAACACTGTGCATAGTAGAATAAAAATCTGGCATTTTCAAAAAAAAAACCAAAAACCTGTTGTTTGCACTTTTTCACCTCTTATCATTTTCATTTTATATTTTCCACTAAATATTTTATACATTTGACTGTGTCGTATTTGCACAGTACTGTGACACACTCAACACTCGCTACCCTCCTTTTCCTCCTCCCCTTACATTGCCCCCACCTTCCCATCTAGTTCCCCTCCTCCCCTCACTTCTTTCTTTTCCTTTTCTCTACCCTTCTCCCCTCTATTTCTCCGCATCTTCCATATTCTCCTCCCCTTCCATTTCTTCCCTCCCTCCATCTCTCTCTGTTTTTTTTTTTATTCCTGCAGTTACCGGTACCGTGCTTTAATGTTTACAATGCTGATGTCATGCGCAGAAGATGGCACCCATTAAGCTCTCCATCATCCCTAGATGTCAACAGTTCATCCACCCCTCTTTTCTAATGTTCCTGGGGCCTCCAAACGGTTGGCATAGATACTGTGTTTAATACTGAACACGCAGCATTTGCTTGTCCTCATCACTCTGGCCAGTCATAAGTCCCCATTTGACTCTTAAAAGCATGCCAATTTGTGCAGCTTTATGCCAGGGGTGATGATTAATGTAATACGCCAGTCACCGAGGAAGTCAGCTGGAAAAAGCCGTAGTGACATGCAAACAGTTCTCTCACATGCTTCTTACGAATTGTCGCTGGATTGAATAAAGCCACATGAATTAAATCAGTGATTCACAGTGGCAAAGAAATATCAGGAGAGAACCAAATCACCACCCATAAAAACCCTAGCATGTTTTAGCAGTGAGCTATAGAGCGATGATTTATGTGATGAAGGACATGGGGAAACTTGCCAACGCTTTGTGTTGAGGCGTATTAGCAGAATTCAAGCCCCATGTAAGTCAGAAGTAGGCCTGCCTATATGACAAAGCTTAACCGGAAGACATGACATCAGAAATTCTCTTAGCTGGGGAACTAAGATATCTAATGCTGGCAGCTTATCCCCTGCCGATGGCTGAAATTCACTTTACCAATTGTATTGCAGAGGACTGGTGAGAAATAGGAATGTGTACAGAGAAGGACAATGAATGGCACAGGAAGTGGGATCCAAACCATAGGAGAAACAGTTCCATCACAGGAAGACATTAGTCTAGATGCGGAAGAAATGCTCATCCTGTGTCCCCAGGGCAACCTAGCTCAATCACTCAACAGGTGCTTCTGAAAAGACCAAATGTGTCATATATAAAACAATCGTCTACCCAGGGCTGGTTGTTTTCCTCTGAGATAGATCTTTTTACATATAAATGTGTCACATCGATGGTGACTTTTGTTGTTATTTGTTTCTTTTTTGGTCTTGACTGGGGTATATCTTTTTGAGGGGCCTTGGGCAGGATTGTTTTTGTCTTGGGATACTTGGTAGTGAATCAAACCATACAAAAGGCATTCAAAATTCTTAGTGGGTAAACTTTCTGGAAAAAAAAATGATACACCAAAGCCAGGGGTTCCTTGATTCACAGGCTGTTATTCAGATTAACTTCTCAGAAGGGCCTTTACCTAAAATAAAGGCATTTGCTTGGTGCTGGTGCTTCCATCGCCTTGTCTTATCTAGATAGCTCTTCTGTGAACCTAGCCTTTAATGATTGAGTTATCCCTCCAAGCCTAGATAGCTACCTTGCAGTGAAGACTGTCTTCCCAGTGACATACTGACGTATTCACAAGGTGTCACTAGCATCATCATAAGCGATATTGATTTCAATAACAAGAAGCAAGGGCATCACTGTAAAGTTCTGCATTCTGTGAGAAGTGTGAGGGCCCACAGAGGTGAGAAGTCAGAGAGTTTGAGCTTATATTTGCTTTTCAAAGTTGTTGATAACAGATGTGGTCACAAATAAGAGGTTCTGACTGAGGATGTGGGTAATTAGTATTTTTAGTATAGAGGTGGATCCACTGTACCTGGATCAAAGATTGGAGAATTCAAGTCTATTCTTTATTATATTAAACTAATGAAATCTGTTGCCTTCCCGCTTGCCTTTTGGAGTGAAGTGTATAAGCATGTGGAAAATAAACGTGGATGGATTCAGGATTCAATTTTCACTGAACGACCCTCTCGGTGGTGTTCTGTGTTTCTGCTTCTTATTTCTCTCATATCTCTTTTCCTTTTGCTTAATAATTTTAATCCTCATGCGTCTACCCAGAAACGTACGAATTTTGTTGAGACTGGTCCTCAACAGACAAGGTTACTGGATTTGCCACTATGATGGCAAAGGCAGGAGCAGGGATCTGACCAGGAGAAGAAAAAGAGTTCTCTTTAGTCTATGTTCTATCTTCATGGCTGTTAGAATCCAGGAGCTAAAACCAGGGAACATCTGGCAACCCAGGTTGATATCTTCAAGTACCTTGCCTTGAGGATATTTGGGCTCTTCTCCTATAAATGTAAGAAGTTACACTTTAAAGTCACCCCATCATGTCTGCATAAGTATTAGCTGAACAAGGACAACAGCAACAGACATGGTAATGGGGATAGCCAAAAGCCCAGTGGCCTCAACAGGACACAAGAACTACAGACAACGAAGGAATGCTAGAAGCAGGAGAAATGGTCTCCAGGGAAGAGCACACCAACTGGTTATCCAGTAATATTAAATGGTCAACCCTGAATACACACATACAAGTAACATTGTACAGAGTGAGGAGCATATATCCACTATGTGTGAATACACACACACATACATGCTGTACATATGTGCATGCAGTGATAATTCATGAAAAAAAGAGGCCGTAAGTTTGCAAGAGAACAAAGAAACATAGATGGGAGGGTTTGAAGCAAGGAAAAAGAAGGGGAATGGTATAATTCAGAATAAAAGAAAGAAACAGAGAAATTCCAACCTTATCATGAGTAGTTACCTGAAAGATCTTAGGTAAATTTCTTCACTATTACCTAGGCCTTCACATGGCCATCTCTGCCACTCTGTCCCTTTCAAAGTCTTTGATTTGGTCTGAGGATTTGAGGCCAGTTTAGACTCTCCATAAAAATCACCCTTCGACACAGAAACAGACTGTATCTGAAATCCAAAGAAGCCAGCTTTTAAAATCAAGCCTTCATCTAGATTCTATGCCCTGTCACTGGTACCAAAAACAGAAGATAATAGAACGACACTTGGCATACGATTGGTACTTATCTGACATGATTATATAGTATTATTACACCCAAATGATCATTACTTAAAATTAATATTTCAAGAGTACTTATGCAAAAAAATCACAGTAGAAAAATTATTAAACTTTGGGTGTTTAACATAAAACATAAAAATGGAGTGATGTCTGTCCGTCTACAGCAGAGTTTTCACTGTTTGTAAACAGAAGTGATTCAGGCTTGGGAACAACTTTGTTGCCACTGGGTGTATATTTATTTTACAACTCACCCCAAAGCAAAAAGTTCATTGTCTTGAATAAAGTATCTTCTATGTTTCAGCAACTCCTGAGGCACACGGTGTCTCCTCGGAAGAATCCATCTCAACTTACTTAAGCAGGAGTAGTCAAAGTCTCTGGGTGAACACACAGAATTGGTGCTGCTGTTCACGTAAAACCTGTTTCCCATGTCTGGAGTTGTGAGTTACTTTGCATCACCAATGATTCTATTAGTTGTTTTGTATTTCATTAAAGTGTCTTTGTTAATTTAAGACAACAAGCAGTTGTAATTTGTATACCTTTTATCTATAAACAGTTAAACATTTCCCAACAGAGCAAGTCACTTGAAACAAATGAGAAATATGAAGTACAAATTAAATACTTTACTTAATACAGTGCGCTTTTTTTTTTCCTTCTTGATTTGTATGAAGTTTTGCTTAGATTCTCTCAGATGCGATGCCTGAGATCGTTATGACCGAACTGACTTGGACGGTGTTCTTGATTCTATGCATTTGGCTTCACGCTCCTTTGGCTACAACAAAAGATGACTTTCTCTTTCCCCTAATATGGGTTATTACCTGGGTTGCTGCATAGAGACCTTCGCTTACATGTCCTTGCCTCTATCCAGGTATGTCTCCACTCTCACATGGGATGGCGTCGTGTCTCCTCCATGCCTCCCATTCCATCAGACTTCTTTATATTTATATTTATATTATTTATATTCCAGTAGCTTTCTTTGTATCTGCACTTGACCATACAAGCCCTTTTTGATGAAAGGCTAAATGGCAAGTTATTTTTTAAGACCCAGTAGCTGAGTTTGTTAAAACACAATGGGAATTTCTACCATAATATTGAGTTAACAGAAAACATCTCCAATAATACCAGGCTTATATTTGATAAATGCATTCTGCCTTAGCTATTGTTCTATTGCTGTGAAGGGACACTATGATCAAGGTAATTTACAGAAGAAGTAGTTGGGGGTGTGGCCACAGTTTCAGAGAGTGAGTCTATGATTGTCATGGTGGGAAGCATGGCAGAAGGAAAAGCATGGGTGCTGGAGTAGTAGCTGAGACCTTACATCATCTTATTTTGAAGTTGGAGAGAGAGAGAGAGAGAGAGAGAGAGAGAGAGAGAGAGAGAGAGAGAGAGAGAGAGAGAGAGAGAAAGGACTAACTAGAAATAGCATGGGCATTTGACAACTCAAAGCCCACTCCCAGTGACACATCTCCTCTACCAAGGTCATACCTCCTAGTCACTCCTGAAACAATTCCTCAGTGCTGGGCACCAGGCATTCAAATCTTTGAGGCTGAGAGGCCCATTCTCATCCAAACCACTATACATCTGATGATAAGATTCATTCTTCAGTATCAAATTAACACCCCAATAAAGTGAGCCACACACTATTTTGGATCCCAGATTTATATAAAGCTACATTATTTACACAGTGTACTGGCTAGGCTTTTTGTCAAGACATAAACTAGAGTCTTCGGAGAGGAGGAGACCTCAACGGAGATAATGCCTCACATAAGACCAATTTATAGGCATGCATACAGGCATTTTATTGATTAATGATTAATGTGAGAGGGACAAGCCACTGCAGATTGTGTCACCCCCAGACAGTTGGTCCTAGGGTGTATCAGGAAGCAAACCAAGCAAACCACGGGCAGCAAGTTGGTAAGCGACAGGTACCATGTCCCCTCCATGTCCTCTCCTTCAGTTCCTGCCTGCAAGTTCCAATCTCAACTTCTCTTCTTGATGGAATACAACTGTCAGCCACCAAAATAAATCATGTTTCTCCCTGAGTTGCTTTTGGCAATAGTGCTTTATCATAGCAACAGAAATCCTAAGACAAAACCCATTGCCAGGTTGTGGGATGTTGCTGTAACAACCTGACCATGTGTTGTGGGGAAGATTGTGGGAGGGGCTGGAGAAGCCATTGAGTGTTTAGAGCATAGGGAGGAGCTGTGGGAATTTAGAAGATAGTGCTGAGTACATATTATATTGATCTTTCTGGCTCTGGCTTACCTCACTCAATATGATGTTTTCTAGATCCATCCATTTGCCTGCAAATTTTAAGATGTCATTTTTTTTCTTCTGTGTAGTACTCCACTGTGTAAATGTTCCACATTTTCCTTATCCATTCTTTGGTTGAGGGACATTTAGGTTGTTTCTAGGTTTTAGCTATGACAAACAATGCTGCTATGAACATAGTTGAGCACATGTTCTTGTGGTATGATTTAGCATCCTTTGGGTATATACCCAAAAGTGGTGTTGCTGGGTCTTGAGAAAGGTTGTTTCCTAATTTTCTGAGAAATCACCATACTGATATCCAAAGGGGCTGTACCAGTTTGCACTCCCACCAGCAATGGAGGAGTGTTCTCCTTATCCCACACCCTCTCCAGCATAAGTTGTCATCAGTGTTTTTGGTCTTGGCCATTCTTACGGGTGTAAGAAGGAATCCCAGAGTTGTATTATTTTACATTACATTTCTCTGATGGTTAAGGATGTTGAGCATTTTCTTAAGTATCTCTCAGCCATTTTAGATATAATATTTACTCACTCATAAGTGCTTTTAGACATAAAACCAAGAAAACCAGCCTACAATTCACAATCCCAGAGAACTATACAACAAAGAGGATCATAAGAGAGACATACATGGATCTAATCTACATGGGAAGTAGAAAAAGACAAGATCTCCTGAGTAAATTGGGAGCATAGGGATCATGGGAGAGGGTAGAAGGGGAAGGGAGAGGAAGGGAGGAGGAGCAGAGAAAATATATAGGTCAATAAAAACAATTTTAAAAAAGATAGTGCTGAAAGAAGTACAGACATGGGGATTTGCTTGTCAAGTGTTGGGGGAAGCAAAGATTCTATCAAGGTCAGTTATGTGACACTTTGATTTAAAAACAACCATTGTTCTGCTGTGACAACCAATAATCATCAACTACACCTGAGACATTAGCGTTACAAAGAGGCCGGCATCATTGCAGTGAAAATTTCTGCATTTCCTCAGGTCAGCACACAGAACCTGTGGTCCAGAGAGGGTCATGGCTGCATCTCATGCCTGCGTCTCCCAGGTGGTACTGGCTTTGAAGGCCTAAAGGGGTCACGGAGAGCACCCAGGCTTGGCACTGTGTAGCAGGACTGGAGTCTCTGAAGAAAGGCTGGGAGAGGCCACTAGTTAGGTCGCAGCTACTGTTGCTCCAGAAACCCCAGGATGGAAGGGGTCATGGGAAGAAGTTGATGTAATAGAGTCGGTGTCCCTGGAGAGAGCAGGAGAGGCTATTAGTGAAAGTGGGACTATGTTGATCTCCACATATAAATGACAGATGTTCTCAATGGCAGCTAGGATGGTGAATCCTTTCCAGGAGGCTAGGGGTTTACGTTTTCCTCTGTCCTTCAGAGTGATCACTATAGCAGTGCTTCTTAAATAATGAGACCTGACGTTTGCAATTACTCCTATGTCCATGGGCTGCAGAATGACTGTTATGTGAACATTACTATTAACGACGTTAATCTTCTTGTACATCTCTCTCCCAGAGTGCCTGGTAACCAGGTGCATCGTCAACGACAGACAATAATATTTCGAGAAGAATCTTTTTTGGCCCCTCAGAGCAGTAAGTCTCAAGAGGGGGATTAACCCCCCTCAGCAAACCGAGTAGTAAACAGATGTGCCGTGGTTCAGCTTTGTCGTTTCATTATAGAGCGGAGGCAGAGGAGATTAGACTAAATCTTAGGGGCCCTGGATTAGGAATGGTAAATGAGCATAGGCTTCAGCTTAAAGTTGCCAGCTTCATTAACCTGAGACAAACCACGCACTGACTCCCACAGTTATAGAAGCTGACACTGCATCATCTGGGATGCTGGTCTCAGTACCCAACAAAGCGGTTTTGTTGCTTCTTCCCTTGCGGATGTATCCTCTGGAGGAAGTCACTAGAGTGGTACATACTTCAACAGGGAGGACCTTATGCTCCATCTTCCAAGTACCCTGTGCCTGTGCAAAGTACTAAGAAGTTTTCCTTCCAGATCTGTTTCTTTGTGTCTATGTATTCATTCATTCATTCACATGTAATAGCATAAATTAAACTGAGTATAACTAAAAATGCTGATTATAACTAAAAATTAATTTGTGTTACAATCCCAATCTTACTTTATTCATTTCGTAGCTAAAAAATTTCACTCAATTGAGATTTAAGGAGGCTTTCCTTCCTTCCTTTCTTCCTTCCTTTCTTTCTTTCTTTCTTCCTCCCTCCCTTCCTTTCTTTCTTTCTTTTTTATTCCTTACTCTCTGTCTCTGTCTCCCCCTCTTCCTCCTCCTTTTTCCCCTGTCCTTCTTTGTTCTATCATAATACAAGATGTTTAAAGTTTACCTTCAGTCTGAGAATCAACTGTTTCTCCAATGAAGAAAGCATATTATTGAACTCATAATAATCTTAGGTAATTTGTTTTTCTGTTTTAATGCAGCACAAACATTTATTATCTATTCATTAAAATTTGGTTTTCAAGGCTCAGGGATTGAGATGGCTATTCTTGGTTGTCAATTACATCGAAACCAAAATCTCCAAAAAAAAAAAAAAAAGGAAGGTGTAACTGTGAGGGATTTTTTTTCTTAGTTGAAATAGGAAGATCCACTTCTAATCTGGATCTTTGAGTTATGAAGGCATGCTTTTAATCCAGATCTCTTGATCTGGGAAAAGACAAGCCTCTAATACGGATCTAGCAGCGGGAAGACACACCTTTAACCTAGGCCACACCTGGAAGTCTATGTAAGAACATGCAAGAAGGAAGCTTTTGCTCTTTGCCCGCTTGCCCTCACCTTGCTAACAATCCATCCCTTCACTGCATTAAAACCTACTCTTTCCGGATTCTACTGGAAACCAGTTGAGACATACAACCTGTGGACTGAGCAGCTACTGGATTCTTGGACTTTCCATTAACAGCCAACCATTGTTGAACTAGCTGGACCACAGTCTGTGAATTATTCTAATAAATCCTTTATATCTATCTATCTGTCTCAATCTATCTACGGAACATATACATATATATATACATATATATGTATATATATATACAAGGAACACTAAATGAAATAAAAAGGTTTTACTCATATATGAATATCAATATATGTCCACAGCAAATTTGAGAGGAGTGGGTTCAGCATGGGATGCACTGGGGGAGAAGGGAAAATAAACTAACTATTGTGCACATATAAGGATTTCTTTTTAAATAAAAAGAAAAAACCTTGTGTTTCTCACAACTCAAGTTGACTCAGTGAGATGACTCTCTTGGTCTCACACCAGGTAAATGCTACTTTTACTCTTCTGAGATTGGAATCTCCAAGATCTCTTTATTTGTATAGACGGTGCTTTGTCAAGAATCCCTGGATCCTAGGCACAACTGGGACTGGGAAGGCTTTGTTCTCCGTCCCCGTGGTCTCAGAATTCCAATCCCTCCTTGATTTCCTGCACCATCTCTAAATATTATCTCTGGTGAGATAAAGCTATTTCTCAGCTGATGGGTTAGAGCTAAGTAACAGAGCTGGACATAATTAAGCTCTCTTAGGAACTAAATCTAAAAGCAGTACTTTCTTCCGTCACATGCTGTGAGTTTAAGGTCAAATGGACTGGTGTCCATTCAAAAGAGCAACAAATTAAACAATAGATTGAAGAAAATTCATTGGGAAAAATTTTTTGGGTACTGGCTATGACACAAGTTGTTTTGAAGATGCTATTTATTGGACAATGGCTGTCTTCACTAGCTAAATTTTATTTTGCTTATTCAGAGGTCTGTGTCTTATTAGTTTGGAAACATTATCTTTGCTGTGTTAAATCTGTGTTATTTACTTATCAAAAATCACCAGAACTGAGATTAAACAGAACAGTTTCAACTGTATAAAGCAACACATAATTCTTAAACTATATTTCAGTGATTTTCATATATTAATGAATTGCCTTTCTTGTTTTTACTTAAAGTGCCACTAACACTTCATATTTTAGTCAAAATAGTGTAGTTTCCAAGAAACCGTGTAAAACAATAAGTCAGTTTCAAAGCAGTCTTCAGAAGTTAGAGGCATTTCCTGGTCTAAAGACATAAGAAGTGATGTCTAGTGGATGAGAATAAGCTAGAAAGCACTTAATGACTATAACTTCTCAATTTGTGACAAGAAAATGCATTTATACAAAGCTATGGGATAGATAGAAAAATTCCCATGGACCACTTATTCTACTATGTGAAATAAATTATCATTTTAAAATATGCCGCACAGAAATAGAAGGTATGCTAGGTAATAGAGAGTTAAAATTTTAACATGCCCTCAACACCTATATTTAAGCTTCACTGAAAGTGACTTTTTGTAAATAAATTTGTCAGGTGACCTATCACTTTTGCAAAATGTTTCTTTTCTGTTGATCTTGTATTGACAATATTGGCTTTCTTTAAAAAATCAAGCTATTTACAATAGGATGCCAAATAGGTACTTTAATTACGTAAAGTTGCATATTTTAATGTCTCTGGTTTGAATATTTTACACAATTTTACTCTTTTCAATGGAATATGTCTTGTGGAATGATTTTAGTATACTAAAAAGAAGAAAATCATTTCTGTACTAAGATTGACTGTTTCTAATGCTGACACTGGGGGCTTCTTATGAAGCAGTGTCAGACACAAAGGGGACTGTAGCAGTCTGAATAGGAATGGCCTCCACAATCTCATGTGTTTGCATGCTTTGCCCATAAGTAGTAGCACCTCAAGGAAGTGTGACTTTACTTGAGTGGGTGTGGCCCTGCTGGAGGAAGTGTATCAATGTGGGGGAGGGCCTTGAGGTCTCATATGCTCCAACTGTCGCCAGTGAGGCATACAGTCTCTTTCTGCTACTTGTGGGTCCAGATGTAGAACTCTCAACTACCTCTCCAGCAGCGTGTCTGCTTCCATGCCGTCATGCCCTGCCATGGTGACAATGGACTAAACCTCAGAACTGTAAGAAAGCTGCAATTTGATTGGGGCGCAGGGCCCTGCCCGGGTACTGGATTTTCTTCCAGCCCAGCCCAGCTCCCCCTTCCAGCTGCGGGGTCCTAGGACCTCACAAAGCAGCAGGCTCCAGGGCTAAGGTTCTGGGGATCGGG
>JAQHUG010000230.1:1850733-1883268 GCA_028555095.1 Dicrostonyx torquatus | reverse complement strand
TATGTATGTGGTGTGTGTATGTGTGTGTGTGTGGTGTGTGTGTATGTGGTATGTGTATGTGTGTGTGTGTGGTGTGTGTGTATGTGGTGTGTGTATGTGTGTGTGTGGTGTGTATGTGTGCGTGGTGTGTGAATGTGTGCATATGTATGTGTGGCATGTGGTGTGTGTGTGTGTATCTGTGTATATGTGTGCATGTGTGTGGTGTGTGTGTGTGGTATGTGTGTGTGGTGTGTGTGTGTATGTGTGTGTGGTATGTGAATGTGTGCATATGTATGTGTGGTGTGTGTGTACATGTGTGCATGTGTGTGGTGTCTGTATGTGTGTGGTGTGTGTGTGTGGTGTGTATGTGTGTGGTGTGTGTGTAGTGTTAAATGCAGGTCCTCATATTTGTGTGCCAAGCACTTTATCCCCTCAGTCACTTAAAAGTATTCTCAAGTTGTGGCGTGGTTCTAATTGCCTTAAATTTTATAACTGTCTCTTAATTTTGTAGCTCATCCTGTTGCCCTTGCAATGTCCTTTGTTTTATTTCTGTAGATAGTAGATCCTTGTTGATATTTTTAAAGATTATCATAGAATTTAAGGGCATATTGTCTCAGTCTGGTATGGGAACTGGAAGAGACAGTGTGCTCATCAGAGTGGTCAAGACAATATCCTGTCAACTCCAATTATAAGGCAAAATCACAGTGTTTGCTGTGTTCCAGTCTTAAACTATTTTACAGTGATTAGCACCGTATTTGTCATAGTAGAGGATGGTGGCTAACATAGAATAAAGCAGGTCGCTACAGACACTCCTGCATGTCACCTCTTGCTTCACTTCCATGCTGAGTAGTGTTCCACGAGCCTTTGCCACAAACCAAGACGCTTGGACTCTACAATGGTGAGTTATATAGGTCTTCTTTCTTCATAAATTATCTAGCCTCTGACATTTTATTCTAAGAACAGAAATGACTATGATAGGGTCCCTGCCCAAATTCAAACTGGAGTTGCTGGGGTGGGAGGTACGCTATTTCAAATATTGAGCCTCGAGGAAAGCTAAATCATTTTAAGGTATAAACCCAAGGAAATGTATGCCATTGTTCATGAAGAATGAGAAGACACTGCGCTGTGGCATCATACATATTACAAGGAGGAGCACTTGCAGGGGAAGAAAAGGCAATCGTAAAAAGACAGTAAAGAAAACAGTTCAGTCCCCAAGTTGCTTAGAATTCACCCAAATGGGATTTCTTCTAAAGGACGTGATCATCAGGGTCAAATGCTGTATTAAAATCAAGTGAAATAATGACCCAATAGTGTCCATGGGAAAATACCATATATAGGTTGTTTATAATGTTAAAGTGTGTCATTAGATCCCTCTGGGTAAAAATCAGCTTAAATCGCTTTTCTTTAGTGACAGAAATGGAAATGAAAAAGTGAAATCAGGACCTGTTCAAGGAGTTGGATGGTAACTGGGAAGGGCACACAGGGGCTTGTGTGGGAAGGGCTGTTTGCTATTTTTAGAGACACTGGAGCGTGTTAGAAGCTGTTACCAAGAAGGCACAGCCAGGGCTCTTACAGGGGCCACTTCAAAGGTTAGCCTTTGATTTGAGGTATTCGCGTGACACAGTCACAAGTGATGCTCTCTGCTCATTTACCAAACCAACGCATTTCGGGGCTGCAGTACTTACATGCTGACAACTGACACTTTGAAAAAACAGGAATATTTCATGTCTCAGTTTCTCCTGGGTAGCATTATTGCCCAAACTAAAAGACTCAGCTATGATCTATGTTCTATAGACGAGGCTCCTTGTGGACTTGAGCTCATATGAGGCTCTTCCATGATTATCAAACATCTGTTTGGCTAAGGCTGGCTATCATCATTAGCGCGGGCGCGCGCGCGCACACACACACACACACACACACACACACACACACACACACAAAGCAAAGGAATGAGCAGGACTCCTGGATGTGGGCTGGACTGGATGCTACTATTCCTTTAAGTGAGATGTGCAGAGAGATTAATCCCAGGGCATCTCTAACGCGGCCATCTCAGGGCAGCAAAGCGTGCATTGTTATTCCTGTTGGTGGATTATGATAGGTTTTGCTTTCTTATGCTCAGCCCCTGGAATCTATCCTTCATTTTCATCTCTCTAATAACGTATAAACTAGATATAACTTACAAACTTTTAGATAATACTTAATGTTCTTTTTCAAGTTTTAAATGCAACATATGCTCAATATAGCAATTTTATGCTAACTAAACATTGAGACAAAAATTAAAATGTCACTCATTTGAAATACTTATAGACAAATACTTCCACTATAATACCAGTACTTTCTTGGGTTAATTTTGTATATAAAAAATTTCTCAATTGACTCATAAACAGTTGATTCAAATATTCTATTTTATTTTAAAATAACATTATTTTATGTATAATTATAATATACAGTAACAAGAATAAAATAACAGATAAATTAAATTATTGCATTCAATAACAAGTATTTACAAATAAAAAAATGCAGTAATATCAGTATTACATTTTGAATGTCATTGTTCTTTCAGACACTCAAGAGTGTTGCAAATAATTCACTGAGTGGTTTTCTTCTTCCCAGTTAGAATAGGTCGATCTATACTAAGGCAACCATTAAACCAGGTGTCCTTACAGAATTAATTTTCATTGGAGTCTCACCATTTAAACTCCCACCATCAGCATAAGGAACCAGTGATCTCAGTCACTCACTTTGTAATTGGTAATTTGAGGTTGTCTCTGTATTTTTAAAATCATTGCTAATTTGAATATGATCATTCGTTTTTAATTTACGCTTCTTTATTTAGAACAATCCATGAATGTGTGCTGGCATCCTCTGCCCTGTGCCGTCTCACATGACATTCCTGGGCGGTGGCTGGCACTGGGTCTCTTCTGATTCCAGAAAAGGTCTGTAAGTATACCTTTCTTTTTCTACAAATTGACTGTGTATTTTGCTCCTTAGTTGGTTGTTTATTAATTCTTAAATTGCTCATTCTACAGTACACATACTTTTTCTAGTAATATCACAAAATCATTTGTGTCACATATGTGTAAGCCTCTCTTCCCTGGGGACTGAAGCTAAAGCAATTATGTTTTTGGTTTCTCTCAAAAACGTGAGTGATTAAACAAAGGAAGTTCAGCAGTGAGGGAGCAGGGAGTACATTTCACTTGGCGCCTTGCTTCCTTATAAGAGGTAAGATTTATCCCCAGCATGGGGTGCGGAGTGAGACGCAGTTCTGAGCAGTGGGACCCGGAAGCCAGACAGTGACTTCAGTCTCTGTAAATAAGCCACAGTGTGTCTTCATTATGAAACCTTTGCCTGTCAAGCACAAAGCATACATATTTAAAGATGGTGAGCCGTGGTTAGATTGTAGCTTACCTTGAATGAGAAATTAGCTTTACATAAAGGGAAGAGAATAGAAAAACAATCGGAGGGAAGATACACGGAGAGCAAACTCAGAGAGGCTGTAATGTACGTGCTAAAACTTTTGTAGGGGGTGTTTGGATATGTATATACGGTTCTATATACTGTGAAAGGCACTATGAATATAAATAATGCATTTTCTGTCTTCAGAGTAAATAATTGGAAAATTTGCCTGGTTGTGTTGGTTTGTTTTCCATTATTATAGCAAAATGCTTGAAGCTCGGTAATTTTTAATCAAGAAGTTCATTTAGTTCACAGCGTTGGAGGCTACAAGTCTAAAGCAGCCTCAACAATAAGGCCTCTGACTAGACGCCCTTGATCAGGTTACATGAACACAGCTGTCATCTGAGGAGTATATGCCAGCAAAAGACACCACGTGGTAAGGCAGAAAGTCAAAGGGAAGCGGGAGGGAGAGGTCTGTTCTTTCTATAACAACCCTTTCAGCAGAACTACCTTACTGTCCTGTGACACTGAAGGTGACACTCCTGTGTCTAGCGACTTCATGAACCCAACATGGAGAGCCGCCTCAACAGCGCCATATTAAGGAGAAGTTTCTAGGACACGGTCCTGGTGCGATATACTCCCAAGACCAAAACATCAGCACTGAGCTGCTGTGAAAGATGCTAACTAATTAGGCACTGCGGCAAAGTGAATGCTTATTTGTATATTGTAAGACTCAGAAAAGAATTCATAGACTGTGGGAAAGACTAGTTTTCTCATCAGACAGCTAACTGAAAAGGAGAACACTAACCCGCTGACGAGAAGGGGTACATGTTGAGGAAACAATAAAGGTAAACACACATGGGCAGGAAATAACTGTGTGTGTGTGTGTGTGTGTGTCCTCTGCTATGTAACCATGTCACCATGGACACATTAGCTAAATGCAACACTCTTCATTCATGTCGTGGCTCACAGTTTGGGTGGGATAAGAGCTGATCGTGGCTCGCCAGAACTCTCTGCTTCAGGGTTTCCATTGTAGAGGCTGTCGAATAGTAGATCTCATCAGACACTTGACTAAGGGCAGGTGTATTTCCAAGCTTACCCCGGCTGGGGCAGAATCCACTCATTTACTGCCACCAGTCCAGATTCTCCACGGCCAGAAGACGTTACAGATCTTGTCATAGGAATTCCCGCAACACTTCTATCATGCCATCAAGGGAGAATGCTTCTCTGATAGATGGATGTCCTATTCCTACAGAATGTAATTATATACATGGAGTCACATCCTGGTATCATGTGAACTTGGATACTTGTTTTATAGCTGTAGCCTTCAACTGTATGCATGAGAAAGTTCTTAAATGGACAGGAAGTGGCCACAGGAGATAAATGATAAAAGAAATTTAACTTTTTAAACACAAAGTGATAGCCTGAAAAGACACTGATCTATTTTATGTCAACATACAGTACACATATCAATAAAGTAGACTAATTTGTTTTTATTTGTGCTTTAGAGAGCTTATTCCAGTAGTAGTAGATGGATGAATTTCACAACTGTAAGGTTAGTTACATTTTAGTCTAGATTAAAACAACATGAGTCAAGTCCCTTAACAGTATTAAGATCATTGAGAATAAACAGACTCTGTTGGCATACAGACCAGCAGGTAGAAACTGCTTTGATGTTTATAAACAGATATTCATAGTTTCCTGAAGAACACTTACGAAGCTGCCTTATGAATGCCGGGGTCTTAGGAGGAACAGTGATACCTTCAAATGTATTGGGAACAACTCCTATAATTTCAATCACTAGAGAAACATCTAGACAGTGTGAACTGCCCTTCTTAGGAAGATGGAGAGTCAGCCACAGTTTGTGGATGGGAACTGTGGTCGTGTGCTAAAGGGAGTGTCCGCTGGAGCAAAGATGAATCAAAAGTATATCTGGAAATTGCAAGACAATATAGATTGTTTGTAGCTGTGAGATGCTTGCTGGTGCTGGTAGTGATAGGAAAAAGAATTAAACACCTCTGTAAAGAAGAATAAAAGCAGGTCATGAGTAAACACATGCAGAAGATTTAACAAATAGAGTGTTTTAAAAAAAGTTACAGGAACCTCCTGATGCCAGCGTTTATTTCTACTGTTTTTATCAATGTACTTCTAAAACCTCAACTGGGACTCCAAAATGGTTCATAGGATGTATAAACAATGTGAAGTAAAAATGAGAGCAAGGGTCAGGAAGCAGTCCCCAAAGACAGAGCAAGGTTGGGCCAAGACCTTTGCGGTCTTTGGGCTTGTTCTTGTTTTACTAGGTGGCTTCTTCAAAAATTTGCTCAAAAATATATTGGTTTTGCAATGGAGAAAAATGAAAAGGAACACACCCAAAGTTCTAATTGTTATCAAAATACTGCCCTGTATTTTCTCAAATTAAAAAACATGGTCATTAAAATATAATTAGGATGTTTACATAACCAGTACGGGGAAGCTCAGCTTCCTGCTGACCAATCTTCCTTTTGAGATCAGCTGTGATTGCTGGAGATGAAAAACAAATGTCAGCCAGGCAGCGAGGGCTTGAAATGCTAAACCCTACAAGCCCCAGCTTTTAACCAGGTCATTTGTCAAATCACATGGGGAAGCTGAAACCTGAGTACTGATCCCACAGTCTTATTGTCTTCACTACAACTGAAGTACAAGAGATAAGAACGAGAGTTTTGCTCTCCACGCTTTCCTACAATCCAGTTCTGACCTATGCCCTTCAGTTCTGCAGCAGAGCATCTGCCATGGCCTCCGCCCTCTCTCTGCCCATCTCCAGCAGATCACACAGATCTTCTCCTTCAACCTTTCTCCTGACACATCCCTTCGTCTTAACCCCCAGCTCCAGCAGGAATTACTGGGAACTCTCTGACCAAACCTGCCAGAGAAGCAGGTAAACCACCAACTTCAGATGGTAACGCTAGCTCCTTTCCTTCAAATCCAGTCCCCCAGCCTCATTCCCAGCTCTGTGGCAGACAACTTACTGTGGTCTCCCCTTAGTCTCTGCCCCTATTCCCAGGGGAATAAGCAGATCCTGGTGTAACACCCTGCTTTTCTACCTCCTATTGACTCCCTCAACTCTCCCCTTCCAGCCTATCCCCATTCTTAGGTATTAGTTTCCAATACCAAGAAACATATTGTACCTGGAAGCCCCAGTGGCCAAACCTAGTAGGAACCGAGAACCATCCACTCCCAGACAACATATAGCTTTCACACTCTCCTAAGAGCCAGAGAGAGCAATGTAAACCAAAGAACAAAACATCCATCCAACAAAAACAAGACCAGCTATCTTCGACTAGAATTACAATCACAGCAAACACAGATGGCTGGACGCCAGTGAAAAACACAATCAAAAGCAATCAGGACCATATGCCCACACTGCAGCCCAGCAACCCTATTGTAGTAGGCCCTAAGAAACCAGCACAGCTGAAGCACAGGACAAGGACCTGAAAATAGCCTTTATGAGGGAGTAAGTCCCTCAAAGGAATTTGTGAAGACACAAAGAAAGGGTAGAAGGAAATGAATAAAATAGTAAAAGACCCAAAAGCGGAAATAGAATTCATAAAGAAAACCCAAACTAGAGACATCTGGACATCAAGATTTGGAATTCAAGAAGGAACCTCAAAGACGAGCCTCATCAACAGAATGCAAGAGAATGTTGGATATTAAAGACAAAATAGAAGAAATGGAGACCTCAGTTAAAGAAAATGTTAAATATAAAAAAATATCTAGCTACAAAACATCCATGAAATTTATGAAACTATGAAAAGGACAAATGTAAGAATAACAGGACTAGAGGAAGGAGAAGAAACCCATGTCAAAGGCACAGAAAATACTTTCAACAACATCTTAAAAGAAAATTTCCCTAAGCCAAAGAAGTAGATGCCTATTGAGGAACAAGAAGCATACAGAACACCAAAGAGACTGAACCAGAAAATGAATTGTTCTGAGCACATAATAATCAAAACACTAACTGAAGAGAACAAAGAAATAATATTAAATATAATATTAAATGCCAAGTAAAATATAAAGGCAGACATATTAAAAATGACACCTGAATTCTCAAGTCTAGAAGTCAGAAGGGCCTAGACAGATATTCTATTAATTCCAAGAGGTCACAGATACCAGTTCACACTACTATACCCAGCAAAACTTTCAATCATAATTGATGAAGAAAGAAAGACTTTAAACCAAAAAGAGAGCTAGAAAAGAACACCACATACTCATCAAAAAAAAAAATCATCCAAGATGTCATTCTTAACATCTATGCTCCAAACACAATGGCAACAAAGTCAATAAAGGAAACAATTCTACAGCTTGAACCACATATTGATCTTCATGCAGTGATTATGGGTACCTTCAACACCCCACTTTCACCAATAGATGAGTCATCCAAGCAAAAGCTAAACAGAGAAGTGATAGAGATGATGGGTATTATAAATCAAATAGATATTTTCAGAATATTTTGCCCAAACATTAAAGAATATACTTTCACTGAACCTCATGGAACTTGCTTCAAAACTGATTACATACTTGAACACAAAGCAAGTCATAACAGATACAAGAAGACTGAAATTACTCCCTGCAATTTACCTGAAGACTGTGGATTAAAGTTGGATATCAAAAGCAATGGAGAGTTTATAAACTTATGGAAACTGAACAACTCTCCACTGAATGAAAAATGGGTCAAGAAAGAAATGACTTTCTAGAATTAAATGAAAATTAAAACGCAACATACCCAAGTTGTGAGACACAACGAAGACAGCTCTAAGAGGCAAGTTCGTAGCCCTAAGTGTATAAAGGAAATATTTCATACTAATAACTTAACAGCACACCTGAAAGTTATAGAACAAAGAGAACTCTTACCAAAAAAGAATAGATAGCAAGAAATAATCAAACTCAGAGCTGAAATCAATAAGATATAAAAAATACAACAAAGAATTGATGAAACAAAAAGTTTGTTCTTCTAGAGAATCAGTAAGATTAACAAACCCTTGATAAAATTAACCAAAAGGTGGAGAGAGAAGGTTCAAATTGAGAAAATTACAGATGAAGGGAAGGGGCATAACAACAGACACTGAGGAAATCCAGAGAATCATAAGATCACTTTTTAAAAACCTGTACTCCACCAAACTGGAAAATCCAAAAGAAAAGGATGATTTTTTTCCATACACACCACCTACCAAAGTTAAATCAATACCAGATACTCAATTTAAACAGACCTATAACCACTTGTGAGATAGAAGCAGTGGTTAAAAGTCTACCAAGGGGGGAAAAAAACCAAGAACCTAAGACCATGCGGTTTTAGTGCAGAATTCTACCAGACAATCAAAGAAGAATTAATCCAATATGCCACAGGTTAGGCAGAGAGTAAAATACTAGGATGGGGGGACAGATCCTAAGAAGAGGAAATAGAAAAGATAGTTATGAATGGGGTGACTGGAATGGGAGGATCCAATTGCAAAGAGAGGGAAGAGGAAGATGAAGGAGGTAATATGGGGGGGAGGGGTAGCTAAGTTAAGGGCCATTTGAAGGGGTTGAGTGGAAATCTAATACAGTAGAAGCTTTCCAAATTATTTGTATATATGAATGTGATCTAAATGAAGTCACCAAATTTGGGGAGACAAATCCCCAACTGGACATTGCTCATCATCAAATGAAGTTGTAGTAGGAATGGACTAGGCCAAATGGGTCCCTTGGGAATCCCCAAACAATCCATACCATTGCAAAATCTAAAGGTTGTTCTCCATAAACTGATGGCAAGACTCCATTGCTGAAAATAACACCTACGTAACTAGATGAACATGGAGAAATAGAGATGATTCCTACCTATAGCCTTCACGCATACTGGCTAGTGTTCTTGGTTCTTTGGTAACAGACTATGCATGCTACCAAAGGAGAAACCCAAGCCCACCTAAAAAATCCCTTTGCTCTGTAATGGTTACTGCCTGCAAGACATGCTAGGGGAATTGGTAGCACAAAGCTTGTGGGGGTGAATAACCAATGTCTGATTGGATTTAAGTCCACTCCATGATATAGAGCCTATAGCTGACTCTGCTTGCATGACCAAGAGCCTGAGACTAGGTAGATCAGGAACATAGGGGAAAACCAAATACTACTGCTCTCAAAAACAGGAATGTGGCAACGAAATGACTGTGTACTCATAGATCGGGGCCTTGCTCAGCCAGCATCGGGGAAGCTTCCTCCTGCAGCAGATGAACAAATACCCGCAGCCAGACAATATGTAGACAGTGAGAGACTTCCAAATATTCAGCCTTAGATGGGGTATCTCTATTAAATCCCTTCCCTCCAAGCTCAGGGAAACCTGCAGAAGAGAAGCAGAAAGAGTGTAAGACCCAGAGGGGATCGAGGACACCAAGGAAGCAAGGTCTAAACCCAGCAAGCCCAATGCTCACAAGAACTCACAGAAATTGAGACAGCATACACGGGGCCTGCACTGCTCTGCAACAGATGGGATCCTACAGCTGAAAGTGGACACACGCTCCTCCCTAACCTAGGAGCTCTGTCCAATTGACAGTCACTTACCAATAGAAGATTAGTTGCCTCCATGGGGATCTCCCTGGTGAAACAAACTCCTCTTAAGAGTAGACCACATTTCCGACAGTAAACGGCCTACAGAAAACACACTCAGTGGCATCTTGGAGGTTCCTTGTCTTCTAATGTCGTGTCAGGGAGGGGAGAACCTTTTAATTTTATTTTTATTCTTACTTTGTATGTATGTATGTATGTATGTATCATCTATTCATCTGTCTGTCTGTCTGCCTATCTATCTATCTATCCATCCATCTATTTGCTTATTTTCATCCTACAGGTCTTGTGAATATATTATGGCTTCTAGTTTTGTGCTTTCATACAATTTCTGGATGTGCGAACAAATGGGTCTCTGTGTCCATATCTGCTTCTTAAGCATTTTGGGGGGCTTTTTACCTTCTGTTTGTTTTGTCCTGACTTGTTTGTTATTTATTTATTTTATTAATATGCCTTAGACACCTATTTGCTTTCTAATGAGAGACACAAAGGGAACAGATGCAGATGAGAGGAGAGGTAGTGAGAAACCTAGGAAAAGAGGAATAGAGAAGGGAATCATCAGACTGTAATGTGTGAAAAAAATCTATTTTCCTTAAAGCCCCTAAAATACCATAACTTCAACACAGTCTCTAATTGTGTGAGTGTAATCTTTCTCTACATGAATGCTTGACAGAACTAAAAACAAAATATTTATGGTGGGATATCACATCAGCCAGTGCCAAAAATCATCTTTACTATTCTTCATTCACAATGCCAAGTATATAATCAAAAATTAGTAAAAATTTTAGTAAATAAGACTATGTGGGCCAAGAGAGAAAAAGAAAAAAGAAAGAGATAAAGAAAAAAAGGGTGAAAGAGTAAACAGGGAAAATCAGGGGACTAGAACCACAGGAATTTTAGACAGTAGGATCATTAAATACAGATTTTTTAAGGGAAGAAACTTGGTAAATATTATATGGATGTACCAAGAAACCAAAAACAAAACAAAACAAAACAAAACTTATAAGAAGAGCCAAGCAGAAGCTACAGCATTCAAAATACAAAAGGAAGGAAATCACCAAAATAAATAAATTATAGTTGAAGAAAGAATTGACAGAATAGCAAATGGGTCAGAACGCCATGCTCAAACAGAAGCTGCTAAAGGCAAAGAAATTTAAACCATTTGAGATCCAGCACTCTAGTGCCCAGTAGTTGGATTTCACAAAGGAGAGGAGAGACTAACACAGGAGTATGTATGATCAGACACGGGAAGGCAGTTCCCAACCTGGTAAGTTATCAACAGCATGCCAGAGAGCTGAAGCGCATCTCGAGCCCCGTGAAACAAGGAAAACTGCGGGAAAGTATGTCCTGATAGCATGGTGGAAAACCAAAGGCAAAGGAGTCTCTGAAAGACAAGAAGACTAAACCACCTTGCTTTCACGGCCCCTGAATAAGTCTAATGACTGGCTTCTCATCTAAAATAAAAGAGAATAAACAATCATCAAGTTATATTTTCAAGTGCTGAAAGTATGTAGCTTGCTGGCTTAAGACTGAAATTTGACCTAGTGAAATTATCAATAGGGAAAGATAGAAAAGATATCTTCAGACAAAGGAGGAGCAAAAAAATATGTTAGCTTGCTGTGTAAAAGGAAATAAAATGGAAAGAATAATGAAGACAGAATGAAAACGCTCCGGGTGGAAGTATGAAAGCCTAGGAAGCAAGAACAACAGGAAGGCCAAATAAGTTTGTAAACGGAAATCAAAGCCAACTGCACGTTCACAAATTCACCCTCTCGCCCTTCAAACTCCCACTTTAACACCTACATGTGGTGCCGCTTGATTTGACGTCAAAAGAAGCAAACTTCCTGAAGAAGGCTGGAGTCGAACATGATGCGGAATTCTGCGACTGTAAGAAACAAGTCTCATACATTCTACTAGTTTACAATTAGGTTTAGTCAAAGTACAGCTTGAAATCAGCAAAGCCAGCTACATGGGAGAAGAGACTAAAATATGCACAACTCATCAAACTAGTAACCTAGAGATTAGAAAGGAAGGGAGAGAAAAATGAAGTTACTCCTCAAAGTAGATTCCACACAGCCTTTACACATGGAGAATTGAGAAACTGAGTGAGCCATCAGGGAGCTGACATTTATCCACATTCGTACAGTAGAAAATACTGATAATATGGAAGAGTGAATGAAAAAGCTGGCATGCAGCAATATCTAAGCTTGTTTAGTGACGTGTACTGACAAGTCGCAGTCCTGGGAGGTGCTGAGCAAGAAGAGGAGAAATTCAAATTTAGTCTGACCTGCCTAAATATGACTGCTTAAAAAAAAAAAAAAACTGGAGTTAGCCAATAGGCAAACAATTATACTGTCTACAAACGAGTATAATGTAGAATCTGCATTGAAAATATTCTGTGGGTTCTACAGACAAGCTGTTTTAAAAGTATGAGAAGCAAAGAGACATGCTGATTAATTTAAACGTAAACCTCAGACATCTCATTTTATCTTTCAAAGGGCATTGTTTTTTAGCAGTCCGTGCTTTTCAGATCTGCTGTAAGTAAAACAACAGCAGCAGTCTTCCTGGGGAATGTTTCACCGTTCACTGTAAGATCACTCTCTAAGAAGCAACTTAAATAATTGCTTTAGGACTATCAATTTGTATTAATTAAGGCTGTGAAAAGAAAGCAACATTTAAAACATATGCAAAATAATTTTTACATCTGTAGGCTTGATATATATATATAACTACACAGAATCTACTCATGCATAATTCTTACATTTAAAGCAATATGCCTCATTAGCTTTTCCCAATACAATGAATTTGATGCAATTAATATAACTTTTTAATATACTAAGAACATGGAACTGTCAGATTTGGGGGCCTTGCTTAAAGATTCAGGACAGATTTCTGACAGCTTTTCTTCAGAATCCATGTTCTTTTCCTGTAGTTGCTTTAAAATAAAACTCTTTGGCTCTTTGCTTTTGGGGGGACCTGCCACCCACCTCCCAAATAAATAGAGTCTTATTCTTATTTATAAGTGCCTGGCCTTCGCATGTCTTATTTCTCGCCAGCTTTTTTTACTTATATTATCCTGTCTACTTTTCGCCTCTGGGATTTTACCTTTCTTTATTTCTGTATATTTTTTCTTCTTACTCTGTGGCTTGCTGTGTAGCTGGGTGACTGTCCCCTGGAGTCCTCCTCTCCTTCTCTTGTTCCTTGATCCTCTCTTCCCAGACTTTTCCTCCTATTTATTCTTTCTGCTTGCCAGCCCTGCCTATCCTTTCTCCTGCCTAGCTATTGGCCTTTCAACTCTTTATTACGCCAATAAGGTGTTTTAAATAGGAAAACTAACACAGCTTCACAGAGTTAAACTAATGCAACATAAAAGAACGCAACACGTGTTTGCATCATTACACAAATGCTCAACAGCATAAACAAATGTAGCAAATCTTCAATTAATATTCCATAACATTCTACACTATGTATGACTACATTTCAGGAAAGAGTTCATTCATAATTTTATAGATACAATACAAAACTGAAGTTATCAAACAATGAACATTTTTTTGTTTGTTATTTGTTTGTTTGAGACAGGGTTTCTCTGTGTAACAGCCCAGGCTGCTCTGCAACTGGCTTTGTAGACTGGCCTGGCCATGAACTCACAGAGATTCACCTGCCTCTGTCTCACAAGCACTAGGATTAAAGTTGTAATGAGCATTGAAACTGCTCTGTTTGCAATATGTAAAGTTGCAAGACAAAAAAGCAAAAAGTGAATGCAATACATTAAAAGAAGGCGTTTTAAGACATCTAATAGGGTAATGTTTACTAAAGAAATATCCGATACCTTTGGTACATTAGTAAATAAACAAGAACTTACCTGAGGTCTGGAGAGAAGGTTCAGTGGCTAAGAGCCCTTGCTACTCTTTCAGAGAAAAAGAGCTCCGCTCACAGCACCCACATGTCAGTTTGTAACTGTCTTTAACTCCAGTTCCAGGGGGTCTGGGTCCCTCTTCTGGCTTCTGCAAGTACCAGGCATGGAATAGTGTACATATATACATTCAGGAAAACACACACACACACACACAAAATTTAAAAGTAAATAAATCTTTAAAAGAAAAAAATATAACAGAGACTAAGGCAGCTGACTGAACAAGAGACACGCATGTATTAAAATGAGCAGAAGGCAAAAGACCTGAGTGCTAGGAATCCAATCCTTTGAGATGAGACGTGAGAATGTGTGGCTGAAGAATTCTTCTTGTGTAGATGGCTGTCCACGAACTTCCATGAGGCTTGCGATTGACAAAAATCCTATTGTATAATACTGTATTGAATGGTATTCTGTTTCTTGATCTTTTTGTTGCTGTTTCTTCTTTCTTTTTTAAGAGAGAGGACATAAATTGGATGGCTAGGGAGGATCTGAGTGAAACAGGGAGAGGAGAAGGCACAATCAGAATTAAATTATATGAAAAAATGTTTACAAAATACATGAAATGTGACCACAGGGGCCTGTAAAATCTGATGTCCACCTGCCTCCCGGACTTCTTTATATCCTTGTCCTGCCCACACCTGTCAAGGTGTATGAATCAAACTCCCATAGTCCCCACGGTTCTCACCAATGCTCTACCTTCTCCGTGTCATGCCCTTGGCTACCTCCATTTTCTTTCTTTTTAAAATTATTGTATTATTTTATGTGTACAGATTTTTTGGCTTGCCTACACGTCTGTGCGCCACACGCTTTCAGTGCCTACTAAGGCTGGAAACAGGTGATGGACCCTCTGGAACTGGAGTTCCCGATGGCTGTGAGACACATGTAGATGCTTGGATTAGAGCTTCCAGGGCTCTTCGCCACGGAGACTTTCACCAGCTCTCTCACTCGTGTTTGTGTTACTGACTTCTCAGTTCCAGACTCAGCTCAGGTCTTCAAAGAAAAGACTCTTCTATTAAAAAAATAACTTTGTAGAGTTAGGCACTAATCACTGACATTCCACAAATTTAGTGAAAAGCTTTGTTATAATTTATGGATATGAAACGACTGCTTTAGCTGTTAGAAGAGATTCTACAATAGAACATAATGGAGGCAGATAGCATCTTTCAGACATTAAAGCAATTTCAGAAGGACTTGCATTTTAGGAACTTTGTCTTCTTGTCTGAAATAATTGCTAATAGTATAAAAAAGAAATGTGAACAAACCATAATGACTCATAATGACATCTGTTGAATGAACTAATTAAGCATTTAGTAACTTAATCTCCATATGTCTTAAAATATTTTACCCTTGTATTCAGTATTGATATAGGCACTGTTTGGGCCATTGCAGACAATAAAGTGTAGATAATGTACATTCTTATTGCTTAATCTTAAATATTTGAGCAAGTTTTTATAGTGGAGAACTTTGCAAAGCAAGAATAAAATGCTAGACTGCTGATCTGTACTCAGTTCATCCTCTGATCATTTAACCTTTGTAAAGCACAAAGAAGTAACCGATGGCACATTTCATGTTCAAGTTAACATCAGTTCTTAAGCCTGGGTTCTTAAAAGTGACAAACATTGAAAGGCCTAGGGCAGAAATGTCACAGAGTGCACTGGGTTTTACAGAAGAGGTCCTGGCAGTGTGGTAATCTGGACAGAGTCTAAGAGGGGTTTTCATCAATCAGAAATCATGCCAAGGTTGCCTAGAATGTTCTACAGAAGTACTATAGTAAGACAGACAGACTGACAAGCCTATGGATACACAGCATGATGCACACTCACGCCAGAGTTTAGTGAGGACAGCGCGGAGCATCTCAGCAATGAAAGTTGAAGGAGTGGTTGCTGACGGTTTTCCCAGATCAGAATTATACTTCACGTACAGGACAGAACGAATCAAGATCAGTGGACGTGGAGGCAGAGAGTGGTGAAGCTGAAGAACGTAGAGAAGAAGCAAATCCTACAAGGTGGTGTCCCGGTAAACCAGTGCACAACACAAGCAAACCCAGACGCTGCAATAGCGGGATGGTCTATGTAGATGTTGTCAAAGGAAGATAAAGGAAAACCATCTACGCAGATAAGCTGCTACTTTTGGGTAAAGCAACAGTACAGGGCTTTTATGCCTACAGCTGCTGGAAGAATGGGTCACCCACACAGACTCTCATCAAAAGAACTCTTAAGTGTATACTTCAGCGAGAAGAAACTGAACAAAGAAAGATGCAGCAAGGATGGGGGATTAAAGAACCAGAGGCTAATTCTGTAGCTGATGAACTGCCAGGAAATTTCACTAAGTGTTAACTATTAACCTTAGAGAGAAAAAAACATTGTTAAAATAAGCACTTCACATTATTTGTTTACACAATGTCATATACATACAACAAAGTAGGTGTCACTTAGGTATTGTGCATATTTATACAAATATGTATATAAAAATAAGGAGAGGTACACAATCAATCTGAAAACAAGAGGAATGAGAAGGGTTGGTGGGAGAGTATCTGGGAGGACATGGAGGGAGGAAAGGTAAAAAATGATGTAATTAAACTTTAATTTAAAATGTATTAAAAATCTAATGATAAGTTGGTATTCTATTCTTTAAAAGTTCCAAGATTTTTTCCAAGTTTGAGACAGAAGAAAAAAATTGAGTGAGTTTCAACATTTTGAAGAAAACAGTTGTGGGTAGAAGTAAGAAACACTATTTAGGTTTAAACAAAAGAGGTGTTAATGGTATAGATTCTATATGCTAAAGTAAAAACAGGCAAGTATACCACATATCTGCCCAAAGTCAGGTAGATATAAATATTGTAACTGTAATTCTTGCTTGATACCTGTTTTGTTATATGTAATTTTACTGTGTTAAAGTTAAAACCTTCCTTTTTTTATTTAAACAGAAAATGGGAGGTGGCCAGGCGGTGGTGGCGCACGCCTTTAATCCCAGCACTCGGGAGGCAGAGGCAGGTGGATCTCTGTGAGTTCGAGACCAGCCTGGTCTACAAGAGCTAGGACAGGCTCGAAAGCTACAGAGAAACCCTGTCTCGAAAAAAAAAAAAAAGAAAGAAAAGAAAAGGGGAGGTGATGTGGGAAGTCGTCCTGTATATGTGTTGCTTTTATTGGTTAATAAATAAAGAAATTGCTTTTGCCTGGCAGGGCAAAATAGAGGTGGGCAGGGAAAACTAAACTGAATTCTGGGATAAAGAAGGTAGAGTCAGGAGAATCCATGGAGCCCCCTGGAGACAGACACCGGGACATTACCTGGTAAGCCACAGCCTTCGGGAGAGACATAAATTAATGGAGATGGGTTAATTTAAGATATGAATTAGCCAGAAATATTCTTAAGCTATTGGACAAATAGTATTGCAAATCATATGGTTTCTATGTGGTTATTTCAGGGCTGAGCAGCCAGAAACAAACAAGTAGCCCCTTACAACAGCTGTTATTTAAGAGTAGCCACTTACTAAAAAAAGTAAGATAGAAGATGACAAGAAGAGAAAGTAAATGATTAAAGTAAATCCAACTGTGTAAAATTAAAATACCACAAATATATATATATATATATATATATATATATATATATTTGCACACATATGTTTTGCATGTTGAAAATCTCTTCTATAGTGCTTAAGACAGAAACACCTATAACAAAAATCATTGAGAAGTGTTTAATATAAAATCAGAAAAAAGAAACCATGGCAGCTTTTGTACTTATCCTAGAGGAAATAATCTTATTTTGTAATTTTAACTCAAATTCAGAAATAAAAAGGAATAAAAGTGATAAATCCAATGATATATTTCCACATTAAAAAAATACATAAAGTCTAATGGCGAGTACAATTCTGAGAAAAATAATTGTGCCATGTCCCAAAGGAGGATATTAAGAATCACTGTGGGCTATCAATACACAAGCTTATTTACCTTAGGGAAACATACCACACACAGACCTCTGAAATGATGGTTTTATATCTCAGAGCTCTCTACAGAAGTGAAAATTAAGGTATCAAAGACATCCATAACCAAAAAGATTACTATACATCGATACTGCAAAAATTACATAATAGATTAATTTGATCTTTCAGTTTTCTTGCATATTCACACATCTCCCCACATATTTCAGAGATTACATATCTATATGCACTTATTACATAATTCTTGAACTGTTTAAATTACATCATTCTCATCCAAACCTGCTTTTTATCCTTGCCAATTACTTCTGACAGCCTCATCCATACTGCTTCATGAAAATCAAATTTAGTCATTTCTATTGCTTTTAAATATCCTGCTAGAGTCTGACAATAATGAATCTTCGTTTTCCTAGACCTTGACCACAAATGACTTGCAAAATAAACTAAAAGTGTAAAATCTGCATTTTCAACTCTCTTTCCTCGTTGTCTCTTTTTGAATGAAAATGAAGGCAATTTCCATTATCTTTGTGGGCCTACAGAAATTCACTCTAGCATTGTTAGGCAGATGTGAGTCCCCAAATATGAATGGAGTCACTGTTGGTGGGCAAGTTTAGCATCCCCGGTCATTGTGGCAGTGTGCAGTGTGGCGTGTGAAGGGAAGACTCCCGCAGCTATGGTAAGCTCTATCTTGACTCTTTGCTTCTGACTTTGGTCCAGCACATTACACACCCAGTCGGCCCTTCGGACGGGCACCGGGAAAGCTGCTGGTATATCATCAGTTCCAAGGTGTCACCTGTGCAGGAGCCTCTGAGGGAAAACTAAAGAGAGATCCTTAACTGCAATTGCGGAATTCGGTGGGATAATTAATGATTTTGAGAGTTAATACTGCAAATTCCATTGCTGATTCTTGAATAACATTTAATAGCTACTAATTCCATTTGGGGAAACTTTCCTTTACATCAACACTTCTTAATTATTTGTTGTATAAAATTACTTGCTCAAAGGTAAATAATTGTCTAGTGTTATGGCTTCTAAGAAATCTTTTGAAAAGCATCTATTTCATAACAGAATGCCTCATAGTCCCAAAGGAGATTTGGAGCTCTCATTTTTAATCAAGGGAAGGGGTACTAATTCCTAAAAATATAAAGGGGAGAGCCACCATTCCACATTTCCTGTACTGACCAACCATTACATGTTGCTGATGTGCTAATTTTATTAGTAAGCCCTGAGGTCTCTGTCCAGACTTCCTTTGTTCTGAATCCCTGCAGCAATCACTCCTGAAAGAATTCAAATGTTACACCGACAGTAGTGTCAGAGGCAGGTCAATCCTATTGCAGTTAAAAGACGCGCCTTCAAATAGTGAGAATGAACAATATACAAAGAGACCACGTGCCAATCTGCATTTTAGGCGTTCCTTATATTATTTCTATAATTCTCAAAACAACCGCCTTTCCCTGGGAACTTTATTCGGTCTGTGTGATTGACAGGTTCATGAAGCCTTAGGGCACCAGAGCCGAATTTAGACATTTACAACCTTCTGGACTATTCAGGATGCCACATCTCCTCTTAGGGTTAGAGATGGGACTCGGGTTACATTCTTCTGAATAGTAATTAGAGCCTGCAGGCCCAGGCTTCTGTTAGGTCCTCCTGACTGTGAGGGAGGAAGCCGAGTCCACCAAACCTCCCGATATCTAACTAGCCGCCTTCCTTTTAATTTTGTTGGCGTTTTTATATGACAAAGTAGAATACAATTTAATGAAACTTGAGTGATGTAGCACAAAAGATTTTCAGGCAATTTTGATTATAGTCATCACTTCAATAAACAAATGTAGAGATTTCGATATATGCAAGGGTACCCGTGCTCATCGACGATGGAAAATCGATGTGATACATGCCTTTAAGCCTGATGCTCAGGAAGATGAGACAGTAGGATCGATAAGTTGGAGGTCCGTCTGCACTGTATAGCAAAGTCTTTAAATAAATAACTCAGAAAATAAAAAGTGTTCCTTAATGTCTGTCCATTAATTGTTGACCTTAAGATATAATAACTTTCTAACTAGATAGAATATTAAGGACTGGACACAGAGCTTACAGAACCAGAAAACTATTTTGGAGATAGGTATCTTTTTCTTCTAAATAAAAGCTTATAGTTTGGGATTAGAGATATGGTTCCATGGTTAAGAGCACAATCAGTCTTACAATGCAGCCCAAGCTTGTTGGTTCCCAATACCCACATGGTGTCTTTCAACTTCGTAAGTCTAGTTCCAGGGCATCTGATGCCATCTTCTGATCTCTGTGGGGTCCTGCATGCATATGGTGTGCATATTCACATGCTTGTGAGTGAATACTGAATATATGACACATTTTAATAGGTATAATTATGCACATAATATTATTACATAATATACAATTACATGCAACATATCACTATATAAGTGTATATTAATAAATATAATTAAATATAAAACATAAATAATATATTAAATGTTTTATATTCTTTAAACTGCCTAGAAAAAGTCTTGGAATATCTTCCAAATGTAGTTATTTCCATAAAAAAGATATGACATATTACATATAATAAATATATGATAAACACATTATATATTATGTATAAGATTATAATTATATAAAATATATTATGCAAAATATGTATATAAGTCTATATTATATATCATGTATAATTATATGAAAATGTTTATTCAAGTATACACCAATATAAATAAAATACATATTTTAAAATTGAATAGCCCGATAAAGTACTTACTCTAGTCTCTACAACTTGATACATCTTTAAGTCTCAAAATGTAGAAATTAGAAGATAGTTAAAAGGGAATGATGGCACTGTACATTTTAATGCATGAAGCATGCTTATTTTATAAGAAGTTTTAAAGATAGCTTGAAAAAGCTTAGTAACAAATTTTCATTTTCACTTATCGTATTGACAAGTTGAATGATACCATCCTGGTTTGCTAGTTGGAACCACATGTTCTTGCTATATGCGGAATGAACTGAATGCAGTCATTCTAGGAGTTTGGCCTTACGACCACGTATTTTAGGAAATATGTGATACGCTTCATATGCTTTGCACTGACTAGAAAAAAATCTTGGAATATTTTTCCTATGTATTACTTCTGTGAAAAAAGATTGCAACTTATTTGTAAACAGACCCAAGTAACCACACAGAAACTGTATTAATTACAACACTGTTTGGCCAATGACTCGGGTATATTTCTAGCTAGCTCTTAAATCTTGAATTAACCTATTTCTATTAATCTGTGTATTGCCACGAGGCTGTGGCTCACTGGAAAGATTCCAGGTCCCTCTCCTTCAGCACCTACATGGCGTCTCTCTGACTCTACTTACACTCTCTCTATAGCTCTGTTTGGGTTTTCTGCCTGACTTCACTCTGCTAAGCCAATGGTCAAAACAGCTCTATTCATTAACCAATAGAAGCAACACATATACAGAAGGACATTCCCACATCACTTATTTTTATTCTTTTCCCTACAGTGACAATTAATGTAATTTTTAAAAATAGAGCTTAAAATTTAATTTTTAAGTAAAATGCTTGTAACTTTTCAAAACTACCAAAAATCTACCAGCAGATTCCTGTTGTGTGTCCTGTAATCTTTAAAGCACTGACATAGAGAGCAGCCGGAGAAGTCACGCAGAGTGTAGAATTCCTGGGCAGATGTAGAGAGTGAGCACTGAGTACCCCAGTGTCACTCCCCATAGTGTCTGCTCTCGGTGGATGTCCTTTGACCCCTAGTGAACTTTTCTCTCTTTTCATGATGAACTCACCAAGTGATACATCTGCTCAATCAATAGAAGGAGTCTCTGTGCATTCTGCCACAGCATAATGCCTTTGTCAAAAGACCCAAATGCAGACATTTGTTTCTCATTGGTTGGGAGGTTGTGAAGTCCAAGATCAAGTTCTTCGGTTTGTTTTTTCATTAGGATTCTCTTCTTGGCTTGCAAGCACGAGACAGCCTGCTCCCATGGTGGAGAGGGGAGCTATGGCCTCTCTTTTTTTACAAGGGCCCTGAGTCATTCGTGGGGGCTCTGCCTTGTCATTGTTGTTGTTTATTTGTTTGTTTCTCTTTTACGGGCCTGCCACCCAGCTCCCAAATACATATACAGAGGCTTATTATTACTTAAGATGCCTAGTCTTATTCTGATTTATTTCTAGCCAGCTTTTTAAAAATTATCCTGTCTATCTTTTGCCTCTGGGTTTTCATCTCTCTATTTCTATGTACCTTTATTTACTTCTTACTCCATAGCTTTCTGTGTAGCTAGGTGGCTGGGCCCCGGTGACCTCCTCTTCTTCTCCTTTTCTTATTCCTTGATCCTTGATTTTTTTCTTCTGTTTATCCCCTTTGCCTGCCAGCCCTGCCTATCCTTTCTCTTGCCTCGTTATTGGCCATTCAACTCTTTATTAGACCATCAGGTGTTTTAGACAGGCACAGTAACACAGCTTCACAGAGTTAAGCAAATGTAACATAAAGGAATATAACACATCCTTGTAGCATTAAAACAAATGTTCCACAGCACAAACAACACACCTTCAACTAATATTCCACAACACTACCCGTATGACCCCAGAGAATTCTCACTACCTCCCGAAGGACCCTCACTTGCTTTGTAACAAAAGATAAGTAAACATCAGCAAAAGCCATTGTTAAGGCTCGGGTAGGCTCTTTGGCATGTTCTCTCTCAGTCTTACTTCCTACATCTCTTGCAAGACCTTCCAGTTGAGCTTGCTGGAGGCTTGTAAGAGACAGGTGGAAAACAGTCATTCCTGCCACGAACATCTCAGTCCTGACCATCATCTGACATCAGCTAAACCTTGGACAAACTCCTGACAATAGTGTATTAGAGATTCCAAAGAAAGCAGGTGAATCAAGTCTCCACGACTGAACCCTAAAAGTCCTCATGAAAAGCTAACCCACGGCCAGTGTGTTGTAATCCACTTAGTTGTGGAGTGTCGTGTCAAGCAAGCAATAGCTGATACTACACACCTCTGTGGGAGGCAGACAATTTCTCTTTGGGGTTAGACATTTTAAGCAAGTGATTTGTTCAGATTCTCGGCTATAACTCAACAATTTAGCTTTTCTTAGATAAGCCAAATTGCCAGGATGGAATTTGTGTTTAAATATCTAAGTTCTAATCCAAAATCAAGTTTAAACTGGTAAAAATTTTCACTTCCAAAATTAAGGTCATAGCACACACTCCAGGGTCAACTTAAAGGAACACTATTACCACAATTTACAAAACAAAGAAAGAAAGAAAGAAAGAAAGAAAGAAAGAAAGAAAGAAAGAAAGAAAGAAAGAAAGAAAGAAAGAGAAAAAAGGAGAATGTCCTCCCGAGGAACTGATATTGTTTCCAACATAACGAAGTCGATGGCAGAGACTATCCTTTGATGACAGCTTTCTCTGTTCAGAAATAGCCTCCAGCTGCTGGCCTGCTCAGATCAGCAGAGACAGCAAACGGGAGCTGAAGCTCAGAGCAGAGAGGGAAGTGTGGGCTTTGCGCGTAAACAGACTAAACAGACCCGGAGCGGGAAGAGGAGAAAGCTTGGTTGCTGAGGACAGGCACTGAGATCTCTAACTCCCCGAACAATTTTGTCACTAGAAGGTTGAACCTAACTAAAACTTTGCACGTGTAAAACGGCCACTGTGTGAAACCTTCCCTTGATGGAGTTTGCCATGCACCGAAGCCCACCATGTCCTGTAGAGTCTAATTTAGACCATTGGCATGACTATCTTGTCTGTTATTATTTTTTTGTTGCTCTTTGTCAGTATCTTGGAAGAAAGTTTTTTTCTTTTTATTTGTTTCCTGTCTTTTACAGAGGAGATCTTGACATGGTTCTTCCCAAACGGAGAAATGCAAAGTTAGTGGGTTTGAATATTGGGCTTTGCACATATGTATTCAAGCCCACTTCAAACTCCGCTGTTTTAAATAAGCTGTAGTGTGGTAGAAAGCTGCTTGTTCGTTTCTGGCTGCCCAGACTCCCGAAATAACCACACAGACACTATATTATTTACAATTCTGTTTGGCCAATAGCTTAGGCTAATTTCAGGCTAACTATTATATCCTAAAACTAACCCATCTCCATTAATTTGTGTATCACCATGCGGCTGTGGCTTACTGGCAAAGTTTCAGCATGTCTGTCTCTGGCGGGGGCTCCATGACTTCTCACTGACTCAACCTTCTTTCTCCCAGCATTCAGTTTAGTTTTCTCCCCCTAGTTCTGTTCTACCCTATCAGGCCAAGCCAGTTTCTATTAACCAGTGGTATTCAGAGCATCCCACATTACTATAGTATTTCCAATTTTATGGAACCAATGGCATCCTTTATTTTACTTCTGGAAATAAAAGACCATGCATTCTCTTGTCTATATCAGCACATAGACCAAATATTATGGACCCTATAACTGTCTCGTTCCAAAATGTGGCTTTTCTGTGACTACATAGTAGGGATGCTCCTTCTCTTAGGACTCTTACAAGGCGCTGACTCCATTCACACGCTCCCTGCCTAACGCTGAGTGTCTCCTAAATGTTTACTCCCCATCGCCTAGAGGAGAAGAATAGATTTCAGCAAATGGACTGTGGAGAGATACTGAATTCGGTCTAAGCCAGCCTCTAGGCTGAAATATTTTGTTTCTACAGCCTGAACGAAGACAAATATTAACTTGGATAAAGGGATAAACAGAGTCAATGTGTGTCAAGGTCATGCATTTCTTGTGATAAATGTAAAACTATTCCTTAATTTTTAAATCTGCTAGAATAGTATGTATATAAAATGTCTAGAGTGTGGATTTTTGAAAGCTCAGAAAATAATGTGTATAACTTCTCTACCCATGGAAGGACAAAAAAGGAAAAGTTAAATTTAAAAAGGAAAAGAATAAAACTAAATTTTAATGCAAATAAAAATGCAAAGAAGTAGCAAACTTATCAAAGAACAAATAGAAAATGCACTGAAATGCACTTTGTATGTGGGAGGGATGCAAATTGTGGCCAAAGGGCAGATGACAGCATATTATGTCTTCCTGAAATAACCACAGCAATATTCCTGGTCTAATGTGCTCTCCCAGAACCGCGGCAATCCCTTACTAAGTAGAATGGGGATGAGACTGTGTGGCTAGCTTGACAAACAGAATGTGGCAGGCATGGCAGAGGGCGACTTTCGATGATGAATCATAGAAGGTGACTCAGCTACAGTTAGTTTTCTTCTCTCTGTAAGGACGCTTATTACTGGAGTTATGCTTCAAAGAAACCAAAATCTGGTGAAATAGAGACAAATGAGAAAGTAAAGTGTTTGATGCCTGAACTGGAGAACATTAGTTGGCAATCTGAAGCAGCTACAGAAAAGTGTGGCCTGTTCCTCTAACCACAGAAGTTGGGGGGAAGCCAAGAAGACTCCTGGGATTTGCTCACCAGCAAGTCCAGCTGAAGGAGTAAACTCCTGACCCAATTAGATATCTTTTCCAGGGGGACATTCAGCTACCAACCTGCAGTTTCCACATGTGTGTATGTACGCATTAACGCATGCAAAACACACACATACACACATGAACACAAGCTTGAGCACACACACACAACTGTATCAAATTGAGAGGCTAGACATGGTCCTGTGGATGATAGACCCTGCTAAACACTCACCGTATGGTGTCAAGACAGGTATGTGAGTGATTAGGACTGCAGACAATTCTCGTCTTTGTGTCTTATTATTCTCTATACAGAGGTTATTCACTGGAGATACATCGTGAAATCAATGTCGTCAATAGCTGAAGCCACTGAATTTTGCGTGATTTGTCATGCAGCAGTAGACCTTCACCAAGTCAGCTGCTCTTTGGTCTATAGAGAGGATAATAAGCTTCTTTTCCATTGGTCTATTAAGACATGTGGTGATCCTTGACATTCTGCAGTCAATTCCTGGCCTATTAGCAGACACTTGAAGAAATTAAAAGATCAAGTAAGATCAAACATGCGAATAACACCCTTTTCTGAAGTCTGAAGCAGTGTTTTTCGCTTGTCTCGCTCAGGGTAGTATTCTGCAGAATCACTTCCCACTGGGACCTCAACGCTTGATGTGTAGAAGAATTGATGCACTCAGGGCTTCCTTCAGTCCAGGACCTTCTGCGGCACAGGTGTCGGTTATACACAACTCTGAACAGAGTGGCCCAAGGTCCCTGGGTTAGGCTGGCGGTCTGACTGTCTAGTTTGCACTGGATGGCACTAAGTTCCGTCCCCATCTACCCAAGTCAATTCTACCCTTGGCAGTTGTAGTAAAAAAGGAACTAAATACTTCATCAAAACTTGGTGGCACAATTAAGATACCCAAACAGTTGACACCTCTTACCTGAGGGAAAATAATATCAGGCTTAAAAGTTGAGGACTTTTAAAAGGTATTTGCTGTATTAAGGAAAGACACATTTATTAAAACAACAAAAGAGGTGAAAAACATAGGGAGGAAATTGGGCGGACTTGTATAGTTTAGAATAATTTATACTATAAAAATGGATTTTTTTTGAAAAATAGAGATTAAAATCTTGGAGCAACAGTTTTCTTAGATGGAAGGAATCATTGCCAATGTCTCTCTGCAGTGGTTGTTCCTGGAATACATTGATTGTAATACAGCTTGTTACAACCTTCAACACAGCTACTAGTGAAAGATCAAAGGAGTCCTGAGACAATTTCAAACATTAGAAAAATAAATGAACTGCATTTTGCTATGAAATTCTACTTAACCCCTGTGGCTCTCTAAGGAAACCTCAAGCACAAGCCTAACCACTTCTAGGTAACATGAGGAAGCTCATCCTTGTTGAGATGTGTGTTTGCATAGTTTATTCTATTTAATAATGGCACATTCTGCAGGACATAGAATAAGACCCTACTGCTGAGGATGCCACACACTTTGCACACAAGTCTTGGAGGATGCAGCTAGGACCGACCTGTAACCCTGAGGACTAGCACACACAGTATTGGAAGGTGCTGTGCAGGCTCCCAAGGGGGGAACCATTCTACTAGGAACTACAGCAATGACCAGCAGGGCCACATATATTCAAGGTGCAAAGCAGCACATATGTCTTAAAAGTAATCAACAATTACTCAATCAAACTTGGGGCAGAAGCAAAAGGAGGAAATTCATGCCTGATACTATAAACCCATCCAACTTCCTATGGCCAGTGAGGCCATTGAGGAGAGCCTACTGCTTACACTCTCCTGTCATTTCTAACCACAGCCTTCTGAATATACTCTTATATCCACAGGTAGGTATAGCTCTCATCCTACATCAAATACACTTCTTTTTACACAGCAGATGAAGACTACCACAACTTATCAAAATGCAGAGAACAACTGACCAGAGGTGTCCATTCCCAATAGACAGTATCTACAACACAACCCCTACACCTGAGGTTTAGGGAACACCATACACCAGAAAGTCAAAAGACTGGAAGAACCAGAGGACCAGGCTATGGTGTCTTCGATATGCGATGGGGAACTGTATCTAAGAAATCTCAACAATATGGTCACTTAAACAAGACCCTCCTGATGACATCAGTTGATCTGCCAATGTAGATGGGGGAGTATGACAAAGTCCTATCCCCAGGTGAAGGGCAAAGGTGACCAAGAAAAGGAAAAGTAGTCTTCTCTAGGGCACAGGAGAGTTGGAAGGGAGACACAATGGGGTGGAGATGACAAAAATGAAGAACTCATGCATGAAATACTCAAAAATAGTAAAACTTCAAAAAATGAATCAAGTAGACATACCCATTGTTTTAAATGTTTAAATGTCAGAGGCATGCCCCTTCAGGGCAGTCATTGTCTTCTAAGGAAGATAAAGAGCAGGCAAAGAGCGTGGAGGAGCTGTTGTAGAGCGCACAGAGGAAAGGCCGGCCGACTGGCCAGCTCGTCAGAAGGCAGGAGGCCATGAAGCACAGGGTCCTCAGTCAAAAGCATCGTTAATGTAACAGAACCTGGGGTGTTCGGGGTTCTTGGTGTGCAATTTGTTCACCACTAACTTAGGGTTTTCTATGGCTGTGAAGAGACATCATGACCATGGCAACTCTTATAAAGTAAACATTGAACTGGGCTGGCTCACAGTTTCAGAGGTTCAGTCCATTCTCATCATGGTCAGAAACATGGCGGTGTGCAGGCAGACATGATGCTGGCTACATCTTGATCAGAAGGTAACAGGAAGTTACCTGAGACATTGGGTAACTGCACATAGGAAACATCTAAGCCTGACCCTACAGTAACACACTTCTTCTAATAAGGCCATATCCACTCCAACAAAGCCATACCTCCTAATAGTGCCACTGCCTATGAGATTATTAAGGCCAATTACATTCAGACTACGGCAACACCCATGCTGCTTAAATGCAATAGCTAAGCACATGTTCCTGTGTCTGAAATTTAGACCCAAGAGATGTGATACAGCGCTCTTTTAAAACATGCATTTATGAGGTTTATTTATTTGAGGCCGCCATCTAGACTCTCATCTACCAGGATTGCCTTTGGGGGCATGTACTGGGGACTGCAGGACAACAGCTAAAACTAGAAATGAAAATGCTTTTGTTATGTCACACACCACAGAATTACCAGTTGTTTGGAGTCCAGACCTGAGGTCCCCGGTACAGAAACCAAGCTCACAGGTCTCGATTCCAAGGCAGCTGTTTTCCCCAGTCTGCTTAAACTTCTACACAGGGAGACGAGGGACATCTCTCTGCTCATCAGAGAATCCTGGGAAGCCCCACCTAATAAAATCCCCATCTGTCTTTGGCCTTAATTTGGCTTTGTGGCATAGTTATGCCACTGAAAGTGGTCTCAGTATACTGAAGTATACATACAACAGTATAAAGACATATATGTGCACACACAGCTGCAACAACCCATGTAACTTTATGGTTGGAAAACTCTAAACACATCGAGAACCTCCAAGAAAATCAAATAACACTCCTTTATGAACAAAGCCACTCTGATAAGAAACAAAGGAATATAACTCAGCGTAGTCCGTGGAGATGTTTACAGGAAATGGGACGGTGCTGCTACTCAGTGGCAGGAGGCTCAGCATCCCTAACGCAGCAGTTGTGGTGAATGCTGCAAGGAGTTAGGACATGGACTCTGGCTGCCAAGATGCAGAGTGTGCAATTTTCAGATCTAGGCTAAGAGAGACCACTCACTGGGCAGTGTTCTAAATAAAATGTTAACGCCACCCCTTCCCACTCCCCTCCCTGACATGAATGCACACCCCTCCATTTTTAGGAAGATTATTTTGTTTCTTCTTTTGTATTTTTAATGGATGGTTTTCTTCTGAGACTCTGCTCTTAGAGATGTCACCTTCCGAAGAGAGAGACCAGCAATTGGTTGTCCAGTGCCGTAGTCAGACCTGAGAACGTGTGCACAAGTAGTGTTATGTGAGCTGGGCAGGTTTTATGTAGGAATATACATGTTTATACATATATGTATAGTGTAACAATTAGTATAATAAGGTGCCATGAATTTGAAGGTGAGCGAGGAGGGGTAGATGGGAGGGCTTGGGAGAAGAAAAGAGGAGGAAGAAATGTTGTAATTATAGTATAATTCCCCAGATTTTAAAAAACCAAGAAGAAATTAATATAAAATTCGGTCTCTACAAAGGACATTCCAGACAAGGAAGAATTGAGAACTGCTTCCTTCCTTCATGGTAGGCAGGAAACAGAGAACAAAAGTGGGACCCAGTTAAAAACTCTATCTTTGAAGGGCAGCCCTTCCAATAACCTACTTCCTCCAACTGGGCCCAGTGACCCAAATCTTCCAACCAGGCCCCTCTTCCAATGTTACTATATCTTCTAATAGCCAAATAAGATGTGGATCTACTAGTGATTGATTCTTGGATAAGATGAAAGCCATAATCCAATCATCTCCCAAATGCCCTCTCTGTATACAACTCAGTGGTGGGACTTAAACCTTCAACATAGGACCTTTGGTGGGTATTCATGATCCAAACTGTAGTGCTATTGTTAGATCTATCATTAGATCATATTCAACTTTCCCCAGCCATAGATAGTACTTTTATTCACCAACATTTTGTCTTTCTTTGATCCAAATCCCTTTCAGATTATAGTCACCGTGGTCTTGTCCTCCTTAGTGAACAGGAATAACCGGAATTCTTTGTTCTAAGTTCTTTAACGAAAGTCCTCCATCCATAACACTGCACATTCTAGATTTTCACAGAGAAATAAGCCCAGTAAAGATCAATTCACACATAAAATTCCATAGTGTTTAATGACACCATATATATATATCAAGAAGGTAATAAAAAAGCATGACAATATAAAAAAGAAAAATAGAAGTGTTTAAAAAATAAATTACACATTCTTTCAGAAATAAAATAGTGTATTAATAAAAAACAAAGAAAGAAATCTGAAAATGTGTAAGTGGAGATTCAAAGAATAATATTGTTAGATCAGACACAGAAGAGGGGTGGGTAAAGCTTACATCAAATGCTGTGTTGAATGGTGATCAGGCAGCTAGGCAACACCGTGGGTTTTAAAAAAGACTCTAGAACTGGGCTGGTGTTGCTCATGCCTTTAATCCCAGCACTCGGGAGGCAGAGGCAGGCGGATCTCTGTGAGTTCGAGGCCAGCCTGGTCTACAGAGCTAGTTCCAGGACAGGCTCCAAAGCTACAGAGAAACTCTGTTTTGAAAAAAAATTTTAAAAAAGGCTCTATGCACATAAAATCAATTTCTTAAGAAACCACGACAGAAAGATACCCAAGTGACGTCTCCTTGCGGGAATTTCAGAAAACCAAGTGTGGACAAAAGAGCCTGAGTGGATCCAAAGGGAAAACAGATTGCTTCCAAAGAAATGGGTGCAGTTTTAGACAACACACTCAATAATAACTTTGGATAATAATAGGTGAAGCTGGGAGCACCTATTATTCCAGTAGAATTTGGGAACACTTTTGAAGCATTCATGCTAAACAGAGCAGGGGTGAAAATAGAAACCAACCCTTGGGTCAAAAATCTGCTTTTTCTCCCTCTGAGCAGCACAAATGATTGTTTTGAAGAAGTCCTCTGAGGCTCGTAATGATCCCCGTGGCAAATCTTCACAAGGCCTACCATTTTACAGGGTTGCAATAAGCAAATGAAGTCTCTGTGGGGCTACTCTTCGTGATCCCATAGTAAGAGAGAGGGCATTTGTATCCTACATAGTGCACGGCGGATAGAGATGGATACTTAAGAAATAACTTGGTCTTCTGTTAGTAAGCAGAGCAATAGCGTTGCAAGATACTAGCAAGCATGCATCGATCTCGAACGTTCACATCAAATTTAAAGTTCTAGTAAAGTCAACCATAGCATGATTTTGTCACCAGCTTCGAATTACTGATCACTCCCCTGAGGGACAGACAATACGGCTTTTATCTTACGGGGAAAATATTCGGCAATCGCATCTCGAACTTATTAAATGTGGTCTAACACATATGGTTGCTCAAAAATGAAAGAGTTTATGGTGAGTTAAGTCACAGGAGTCTCTTCTCGCCGGAGAACAGTAACTGAGAGCTCCCACTGTAGAAAGCGCCCACTCCACTAGCATTGTTGCTATAAATGACTCAGGCTAGAACGGCAAGTCAGTGCTGAACCTGTCTGCTGAAAAAGTGTCGGGGAATAAGATATATTTGCTCTCAAGGTGTCATTTTATGGATTATTTATTAGAAAGGGTGCAGGGAAGCTAATGTGTGATGTCACCTACAGGGAGGACACTCCCAGGGGCAATACTTTAATATTGAGAGACATCAGGAGCCCCCTCACCGTGACACACTGAGAAGCACAAGCTTTGTGGACGGTGGCATCTCGTTGGGAAGCCGAGCGTGAATCTAGAGCCTGGATACAGAAACAAAGAATGAACCAGACAGAGTCACATTGAAGGGTGGAGATCGAGAGACGCTCTTGTGATTTTCAAAACATTATAATGAAGGACAAAGAAAAGAAATGCAGGGATTTCTCTGATCAAGAGAGAAAAAGGTGACAATAACAGATGACAGTTCAATGTATGCGTCTGGATCATAGTGAAGACTCCAAAAGAGCTGTAAAGTATTATTAGAATGGCTTATGAATTTTGAATATCTGACCTATACATTATGTAATAAGCTAGGTATTTTAGAAGAGTAGAAGGGCAGGACAGGCTCCAAAGCCACAGAGAAACCCTGTCTCAAAAAAACAAAAAAACAAAAAAAAAGAAGAGTAGAAGGGCTCTGATCTTAACTGCCTGCCCCTCAAAGATTGTGCAGCAGTTGGCTCAGAGGTAGCGGAGGGAGTGTTGGAGAGTTATTGGATCATGAGAGCTCTAATCCCAGGTGTGAAATAATTCATAATATATTCACATCTTAAGGAGCTTTTGGATGTGTGGAAACTTCAGGAGGTTAAGCCTAAATGGAGAAGGGAGGAAGCGGCCTTAAAAGGGTATATTTTGTCCCTGGGTGTCAACTTTTTCCCCGCCCTGTTTCTGGACATCATGATGTAAGCAGCTAGGCTCCATGTTCTCCCCTATCCTGACGCGGGTCCTAAGTACCACGCTAAAATGGACTGAACATCGGGGAACACAAGCTAAAAAGAACCTTTCCTACTTTTAGTATTTTTCTCAAGTATTTTATCACAGGTATAGAGAAATGAAAAAAACACATACAAGTGATAAAACCAAAAAATATCAATGGTACAAAAGTGATACAGGTTCCGGTGATCACTGTCAATAGAATAC
>JAQHUG010000230.1:1778971-1790573 GCA_028555095.1 Dicrostonyx torquatus | reverse complement strand
GCACTTTGATCTTAGACTTTCAGTTTCCAGGGCAGTTACGAATCATTTTTCTGTTGTTCAATCTGTGTTAACCTAGTCGTAATAGCCCAAGCTAATTAAAGCAGCCTGTGCCCCGTGTCATCAAAGCAGTCTAAAGGAGAGGCAGGACGTTTTATAAGAGTTAGGGAATCCAATTTTACAAGCTCTGCCGAGAATAAGTCCTATGGACTTGGCAGACATACTTAGCTACACTTACTTCCCTCACACAACGAGGGGTTTAGTTTGACAGCCTGAAAGAGTAGTTCCAGCTCCCCCAACATCTGACACTGTGTGAATCGTGTGCAGTTGCAAGAGAGCTGCTGGAGACATCCGAAACAAGAAAAAAAGAAAAAAAAAAAAAGAATGTTCAGAGTATACGGTCATGATTTGGTGCCATTGTCCCCGTATAAATAATAGCAAGACAGAGGCTGACAAATTCACCCTCCCTTTGCTCAGCTACTGACCTCTGAGACAAAACGTCACACCAGAAGTCAGCCAGGCCTCGAGGAAATGGAACCAGTTCCTGACTGTCACCCTACACTAAGGAGGGGTGGCCAGATGGTAACGACCACTGAGCCCACTGAATGCTGCTATGCACGTCTCCTCTGCAGAGCTAATCCTGGCTGTGCTCCACCAGAGGAAGATCAAGCCCCTTTGTATGTTCTGTGCAGCATTAGGAACTGGGCCCTGCACCTAGTTGTGATTTTGACCAGGATAGTGCCTTCTTAGGGCTTTCCCACAGGGAAATAAAACAGTTTTGCAAAACCTGGAAGCCAAGTGTCTCTGTCTTATTGCTGTCATCAGAGGTTTCAAACTCATCCATACAGCTGTATTTTATGGAATTATGAAAATTACTCCAATGCATTCAAAAAAATCTGGCTCAGATTATTCTGGGTTTCCAGTACTCTATTATTGAAGTCCTTGACTAACATGTCAGTGGTCCATAATGGCGGCGACAAGGTTGTCCTAAAAAAGGGAGCCTTTCCCTCACACAGCAGGTGAAGGAAGGCAATTTAGAAGACATCCCTTTCAACTTCCTCTCACCTTTGCCACAGAGCTCCGCTCTCATTCATCTGCATTCAAACAGGATGGGGCTGATGTAGAAGGAACTCTGAAAGCCCGAGACAAATGGGGATGACTGTGACAGATGAAGGCTCCCTTCCTTCAGGCGTTATTCCAACCAAAAATAACTCCAGTAACTTTCACTGATTGCCTGAGAAGCAATGAAAATCTCATCCAGGGAGCACTGTTCCCGTAACAAGTGCAAGAGCTTTGCTTCGGAAACCGTACTCTTAAAACATTAGCAGCCGGCGAAAGGCTCAGAGAGACAGCAGGTAACCGCCATCAGTGGGCCCTGGAGAACGCATCGATGCTAACTTTGCAAGGCCATTGTTAAAACTGTTTATTTAATTGCTAGAAAAATGCCGAAAGCGTATCCCCTCAAACATCCATTTTAGAATTGGCTTCTGGAGAACTCAGCTGTCTGGAGAATATCCAAGCATTATATCAAATTCCTCTGAAACACTGAATAACGTCTACAGACATAATTACTTGTCACGTGTGTGTGTGTGTGTGTGTGTATTTGCGTGCGTGTGCGCGCGTGCACGCATGCATATGTTTGTGAGGTTGTTATTGAATTCTAAAGGGCAGTGGTCAGAGATGTTGCTCAACTGTTTTCAATGCACAGGACAGTCCCAGAGCAAAATATGACTCTGCCCTCGAAGCCAACACTGCAGAGACTGAGACCCTGACTAAAAGAACAGGTTCTAAAGCACAATGGCAAGAATATTTAATCTATCTTCTCTAGAAGTCATTTTTCAATGATTAAGAAAAATACGATTAACAATATTAAAGAAATTTCATTTTAGTGCTAAAATGAGATCCACTGTTTAGATTTAAAAACAAAACTTATTATCTAATTTGATATATATGTATATATATAATTGTTTAAGAAGACAGAAAGAAATATAATACCACTCATATTTATAGGAACTTAAATTATTCCTATGTTCTAGAGAGCTGATGAGAAATCATGAGCTTGAAAACCTAGTTCTTCTTTGAAGCCGAGGAATACTGTGGGTTAAAGGCTGGACTAAGTATAAGATGTTACCCCTGTTCTCACAGGGCTCATGATGTGGGTTGGAGGACACACTTATGAGTAGTCTATCTGCATTTCAACATGTGTTAAATGAATGCTTATGGTCTGTCTTCCATGCATCAACCTGGGGATACCACCGAACACACAGCAATTGCTCGTCCTATTGTGATAAGGTGCAGTTGAGAGTCAAGATGAGAAGGCAGATGGTCCAGAGAGCTACCACAGAGAAGTTTGTAACTGTGAGCGTGGAATGTGTAAGTCAGGAGCCTGAATATAGTCTGCAGGGCCTCTCGGAGGATGAGTCGGACAGGTGGAATCAGAATAGAGAAGTGGCTCAAACAAGGTGCTAGTAGTGTCCTCTTTCCCTCAAACCATTTTAAGAGTCAGGAAAAACAAAGCCAGCATGTACCACGGGAAAGGAGATTTTCTTTATTCCCCCCTGATTCTCTCAGCATTCCTCCCCCGGTTGGTTTTGTGCTTCCATGGCAATCCCCAAACTGCAAAACAGACGCTGGATTACTCTTTCTCTGGCTTCCAGCCATTTGCTTAGGACTCTAGAGATGTCTATACAAGCGAGAGAGCCACCTGCCAACAAAAACCTCCTAGGAAATAATTTAAAAGAGAAGGTCCTCTTTTTTTTTTTTTCCAGTAAATTTATAAACCGGAGATCTGAAGCTTTCCCTAGGTGTGCTCTGAAGGGGCAGCGAGATGGGTTGGCTTGTGTGTAGTAAGTTTCCACCCATGTCCCCCTGCTGGTCTGCTAGAAATAAATATTCTAAGCCTGCTCCATTCTATGGCTTGGTTTTTAAATTTGACTGCCAGGTCACAGTTCATTCATCAAGTCCATGTGGGTAAAGGGACATTTTAGTAGCTCTTTCTCTGCCAATCAAACTAGTAAGAGTAATCCAAAGGACACAGATCATGTATATGACACCAGTAAGCTAGGGACCCCAGCTTCCTTTTTGAGTTTGTGTTCAATTAGCCTGGGGGAGTCATTTTGTGAGATTACATTTTCTTAAAGTTCACAGTAAACGTTCATCTTAATAGTTGATGAGGCCAGCAAGGCCCTAATGTTGGAACGGAGGACATTCAGTAGCTGCTATTTTCTCAGTGTCAACTTGGAATGGGGAGAAAATTGGTTCCTAGTGGCAGAATCGTGTCAGAGCGAAACCTAAGGAAATGTGTCAATTGCTAGTAACTATACTGAGAAGAAAATTTTGATTAATAAGTCAATAATTAAAATAATTCATAAGTAGGCTTAGTTTTTTAGCGAAATCTGGGCCAGTGTTCTTCCTCGGTGTAGAGTAGAGGGACTAACTAATTCACCCTCATCTTCCCACCATTACCACAGCATCATCACTAGACTGTTGTAGAGAGACTAACTAATTCACCCTCATCTTCCCACCATCAACACATCACTAGACTGTTGTAGAGAGACTAACTAATTCACCCTCATCTTCCCACATGAAACCATTACCACAGCATCATCACTAGAGTGTTGCCCCAGGCAGAACGTTAACTTGACCCCTGTGAAAATGTTTTTAGTATTTTGAAAATTTGCCTGTCATAGCACTCATCCAGCAGTGGCACACACATGAATGCACGTGCACACGTGCTCGCACACATACACACAGCACCCGTAAGCAGGAGACTTCCTTCCATTCACCCAGATTAGCTGATACCTTCAGAAGTCCCCTGACACAATCAAACCTGCACAAGATTTCATTAGAACTTCGTGGTACAGAGAAGGATGTGCTGTTGTCTCAGAGGAGAGAGAAAATCTTGGGTTTAGAAAGTGACTCCCTTACAAGGTAAAAGCAAGGAGGAGAGATGGCTCAGTGGTTAAGAGCATTGCCTGCTCTTCCAAAGGTCCTGAGTTCAATTCCCGACAACCACATGGTGGCTCACAACCATCTGTAATGAGGTCTGGTGCCCTCTTCTGGCCTGCAGACATACACACAGACAGAATATTATATACGTATACTCACCCATATTTTCAGCTGATGATGGTTGGGATTGCCCTGTGTTCCAAGACAATGAGAAAGGAGCTCATATTGAACCTTATGGTTTCATGTCATGTGTAATAGACCAAAGGCCATTCAAGGAAAGATTTTGAAATATAATTGTGTGTGTGTGCATGTATGGTTATATGTACATGTACACACTAGTGCTCACATGTTTACTATCACTGAATCATATCCCAGCCTCTAGTGTTCTGATATGTTACCAAAGGCCATAGGTCCCCAACTCATCTTCTACGATTCTAACTGAAACCTACATAAAAAACGGTCATTGTACTGAGAAACAGTCAATGCAGACTCTTCAGGAAATAAAGACCTCACAGATTTTGTTTGTGTGATTGCCTTTTTGTTGTTGTTGGTGGTGGGTTCTCTTGTCATTGTTTGTTTGTTTGCTTTTTTGACAGTCTCATTATGTAGTCATGGATGTCTTCATCTTGTTACATAGACCACACTGGCCTAGAACTCCCAGAGTTCCTCCTACCTCTGCCTCCCGAATGCTGGGATCAGAGACACGTGCCATCATTCCCAACCACCTCATAGTTTTAATTAGAGACAGAGAAGGTATATTGCTTCTATATTCACTGAAAAGCGGTAAGAAATGGGTGAAAACATAGTTGGTTTTCTTTGTTTTGTTATATATTAATTTCAGAAAAGCATCACATGAGACACCACTCAAGCACTTAGAATGTTTTCTACGGGTAAACTGTTGGGAAGAGCTGCTGACTATAACACAGCACTGCATCACACTGGACTTCAAAACAATCTCGTGAAGGAATTGGTAGCTTTAAGAAATCGGATATTTTAGGCTGGAGAGATGGCTCAGCCATTAAGAGCAGTGGCTGTTCGAATACAGGCAAAGGGATCCAACACGCTCTTCTGGCCCCCACAAGCAATGCATACATACAGTACACAGACACACAGGCGGACAAAATGTTCAACACCCAAAATAAAATGAGTAAGTTGGAAATTTCAGCTCCACAGAATAAAAGAATCTACCCACGACTGCAAAGCTATTACTTAATTAACAAACCTGGGCAAATGATTGAACATTAAACAAAAAAAGTTAATTGTGCTTGTGAACCACATGACTTAACGATTTTCATATTTGAGACTTTATCAATTCCAGATTTGGCACATAACTAGAGAGATTCAGTATATACTCCATTTCAGATTAGTGTCTTTCAGGTTTGTTCATGCTGTAGTATAAGTCAAAACTGTATTTCTGTAGTTATGGCAAAATAATATTCTAGTGCTTATTTGCTATATACACTATATATGTATTTTGCTCACCCATTGTCTGAAGATGAACATCTGAGTTGCTTTCAAGATTTTGTTCAAAGCTGCCATAGACATGGATGTACAATATCTCTTGAAGTATCCACTTTCATTTTCTTGGAGATATGTTTATCCAAAATGAAATTGCTAGCTGAGATGGTAATTCTTTGTCTAATTTATACTGTTTCCACAGTGACTGGGCCATTTCGCATTTCCATTAGCAACACGCAAGGGTACGAGTTTCCCCCACATCCTTGCCAAGGATGTGCTTACTGCGTTATTTCTGTTTTAGCTCTTCAATGATATTATCTAATGAACACGAAGTGTCATCTTGCTGTGGTTGAGATTTGCATTTCCCTAATGATCAGTGATGGCAACAAATATACTTCTGTGTGCTTATTGGCCATGAGTTTGCCTTTTCTGTAGACATTCTTTTTCCAGTCATTTACCCATCTTTAAATTGGTCTATTTGTTGTGTTCCTGAGTTTTAGAAGCTCTTTATAGCTTTTGTATTTCAGCATCTAATCAGGCACATGAGTTGAAAATATTTTTATCATTGTGTAGGCTGTCTTGCATTCCCTTGACAGTGTCTTTTGATTTTTTCTTAATTTTCATGTCATAAATTTTTCTTTAATCTGTTCTTTTGGTGTCTTAGCAAAAATTTTATTTAAAAAATCTGGTATCAAATCTTTCTTCTAATGGCTAAATTATATTTTAATTAGTTATTTTTAGTGGTATTTTTCTTTTCTAACCCAAGAAACAACAATCCTAACGGAATACAGATTTTAATTTGTACACTTAACAGTTCCACAGATACCCAATGGAAAGAAGGTATTCATTCAGCCTAACAATAATTTCAAAACCACCCATGTTTGCTTTGGGGTGGGCTCCAGACAAAGCGCTTGAAGGTCTTGATGAAATCCACTTGCTGCAGTAGACCAGAGTTCATGACATTTCTCACTGTCATGGGCAAATCTTGCCCCAAATAGATGTGCTCTGTCTGTGGCACATGGACAATACGTGGACTGTATCAGGCCACTGTGGATTAAGTGGCTGTGGGGAAATGAGCTCCATCTGGTGCCGCAGAATGTCTGTACTCAATGGATGTGGAAACAGTGGCACTAAATAATGGGGTGACACTATGACATCCAACACTGATGTGTGCCAGGCCACTTACAAAGCTGCTTTGTGAGAGGCTGCCTGTATAGACTAAATTTTAAATGCCAATAAAAATTTGGCATTTTTTTCAAGACTTTGTTCTAGCTCTATTTATTGACAATAAAACAACTCACGTTCTAACTTTGGAAGGTATTGAGTCATAAGAGTAGCAACTAGAAAAGAGAGAAGTTGGGCACTTGGTATCATTGCCCTGACCAAGAAAATCTTTATGCTTGATTGAAATTTTTCTGAATTTAATAAGAATGTATTGGTGCTCAGGTTCCAGGAAAACCTAATTGAATTGAAATTTTGTTCTCCTCAACAGTGTCAGAACAACCAGAAAGAATGGCGTTACACTCCTTCCAAACACCATGAATTAAAAAGTAACACAAGTTGGATCAAAGGTTACAATGAAACAGTATTCTTAGAAGTAAATCCTAATGATCTTAGTAAGGAAAAGGCTTCTTAGAAACAATAAAGAAAGTACAGGGGATGAAAGGAGATAAGTAAACTGTCTCTCACTGAATACAAATTATTCTTCCAATGGAATTATCAAGGAAACAAAAGACAAAGCACAGAATGTTTGTAGACGATGAATTAATAAAGCTTTGTATCCAGGACACATAAAGGACTCATCATCAATAAGAACTTATTTTAAAATGAGCAAAGGACCTAAGTTACCCAAACAGATACATGTAGCCAATATGCACATAAAGAGATGTCCCACGACAACAGCTAACTTGACAATGTGAATACGACCTACAGGAAAATCAATCACAGCCATTCATGAGTGTTCGTACGGATGGAGACTATGAAGACCTATGAAGCCCAAACTGTTTGTAAGCTTTAAAAAAAAATGTGAGTTTTAGCAGAGGCTCCCCACACCATGAACAATGATTCTTCCGAAAGGTATGGGTTATTAAATGAAAATCTCCATGCCAATGGTGGGATTTCTCCCTCTGGGTTATTGGTCAGAAAGACCCCTCATATGTACCATAACATCACTTAGGAATTTATTTCCTAATGGAAAAGGTGGAATCTGCTCACTCTTTTTCCACATCACCTGGCAGACAGATACTGATTTCTTTAGTTGGAAAGAAACCCTTTGAGTGAAGGACAGAAAGTACATTTCCATAGAGATACACATACAACTGCACACACATTTATACATACAAATGCATATATACATATGGGATATTTATACTCCATAGATTGGAAATATCTTCCAGAGTTAAATCATCTGAACGCTGTTTTGTTTATTATGTGGCTGCCTTTACTCTCGGCTGCATATGCCCTTTCTGTAGGATCCTGACTGTCCTCCTCCCATGTCCTCTCTGTAGATTCTCACTTCCTCTCTGTAGATCCTCACTCTCCTCCTCCTGTTTCCTCTCCTTAGATCCTCACTCTCCTCTTCCTGTGTTCTTTCTATCACATTCTCAAAGGGAAAGTTGCCCCAAGTTATTTCAGGCCCCTGGACATTTAGTTTTGATAAATACTAAAATATGACTGAAAAGTGGAGCCTGGATGCATCAGTTCTTATTGCTGACTTTCAGTGGGAGTTGATTTGCTTTCCCAAAAGCTCATCCAGAGTTAGGCAAAGGTTTTTTTCTCTTTTAAATGTAGATATGCAGGATAAACGCATATTATTACTATGAATACAAGGTCCTGCTTTTCCAAAGAATGCTCTTCATTCAGAGTCGCCTTTCATCCAGTGTCTTTCGTTCTATAATATGTGGAATGCCCATTAAATGCCCCTCTTTTGAATACATGTCATTATGTGCTCACTGTATAATTTTTTCAGACCGACTTTTAAACTTGCCTTTGAAAAGCATTGTCAAGATATTGTTTCTGTTATTAGGAAACATTTGGCATGTGATTTTAAGCATGAACACACTGGAGGATCACGACTTACCATGCTGCCCCGGGAATCTGGACTAGTGACCGCAAGACTGATTACGAGACACCAGATGGAAATATTATGTTTAAAGCAATAAAGAAGATTCCCGAAGCCTCCATCTCAAGTCCACTCTTCTTCCCCCACAGACAAATCTTCACTGAGACCATTTTCCTGAGAACATTTAATATGATATGTCAGCCTGCTTTACCATCATCACACTTCCCTGCTTATATTCTGGCATGAACCACATTGATAGGTTGTTATATTCTTATATCAGAACAAGTAGTTACCCTTGTAATTTTTAATGGATTGTATACATATACATATATACATAAATACACATACACTACATATACATATGTACTGTAGAAGAGGACTATCCTATAAACTTCTAGAATTACCAGATTCCATTTCATCATTCTTTATCCCACTTGTAATCATTGTTTTTCAAAACAGAGACATTGGTTAAATTACCAAGTAGTGTTTTTTTTTTAATGCTTGTTAGATCCTGATTCTTCAGAGCAAACCAAAAGTATGACTGCCTTCAAGGGAGTTTGCAATCCTTGTGTGGAGATAATGTAGATTTTAATCACTAGTCATGATCAACAGCTGTCAATCATTGACAACGACTCTCCAATATTTGATAATAAAAGCAATATCAGAATAAAAATGAGAAAACAGAGACTCCTTATTCTTGGTCAAAGTACTATGAGCATCTATGCTGTGAAATTCTACATTTTCTTACTGTTAGCTAGTGTGTCGATAGTAACCCATCAGTGATTGCTGGTCTGAGAAATCCTTAGGTTGAAGCCGTGGATCTCCTTTAAAGCCGAGTAACTCCTTCCAAGATCAAGGCTACCCTGGTGCCTAATATTCTGCTCACACGTGTGATGAATTTGCTAGATGCTTTTCATGCTTCCTTGAGCTAACGGAATGCTATCTTGCAAGCTGCCATTCTCACTTGTTTAATAGAGAAGTTCCGTATACACAATGCAGTGGCACTTCATTTGTATTTTAATAAATAAAATTTGCCTGAAGATCAGAGAGTAAAACAGTCTCCCTGGCCAGCCTTACAGATCAGGCAGTGTTGACACACACCTTTAATCTCAGTAGCCACACTCATTTGCCATAGAAACCGGGCGGTGCATGCCTTTAATCCCAGTGGTTTATGCCTTTAATCCCAGCCCTAGAAGGGAATATAAAACAGGAGGAGACAGTTCACAGATGCAGTCTCATTCTGAGATTCCTGGATGCAGGATTGCCATTTTTGGACTGAGATAGATGGAAGAGCCAGGAGCTGACTGTTTTGCTTTTCTGTTCTTCGGGTTGAGCCCCAATGTCTGTCTCTGGGTTTTTATTAATCATGCTACGCACAAGGTTTCCTAGGATGTTACTCCCAGGACGCAGTATGCACAAGACCAAACGTCACAACGTCGTCCTGTTTCTGGGAGATTCCACAGCTTGTGAGGTTAAGGGCTTCAATTCACTTCTTGGAGACTTCGTCAATAATCACGAGCAAAAAGTAAAAACAATCGAAAGACTCCTCTAGACTATAGCTTTTCCCCTTCACAGGGGTGCTGAGAAACATTTTTTCACTAGTTGTGTGTAATCCTGGTCCTGGGAAGACTTTCTATGCAATTAGAAAACTTCGAGGGTGAACGAGGGAAGAATAGGTACTTTACAACTGAGTTCTGTGTCAAAGTTTGTATGCTGATTAGGTTTGAATTCTTCTGGAAAAAAAATGTTTGTGTGTGTGAGAGGGGAGGGGAGAGAGAGGGAGAAGGAGGAAGGGAGGGAGAGAGAGAAAGCATGCATACAGAAATCAGAAAGAACCTCACGTGTGAGATCTACATGTGAGAAAGGGTCTCTCTTGCTGTGCACTGCTCTGACTCTCAGGCTAGCTAGCATGCAAGCTTCCTGTCTGCATCTCCCATACAGCTTCTGGGATTGCAGAGCTGTGTATGCTATCAAAACTGACTTTTACACTGGTTCTGGAAATCTGAATTCAAATTGTCAGGCTTGTGTGGGAAAGACACTATGCCACTTCATCAGCCTCAAGTTGGAAGTTTTAAGGGAACATCTGAAAAAATAAAACAAATTACTCAGTGATGGAAGAATAATGACTTTTTTTTTCAAATAAAAGCTTAATAGTTAAAATAATATTTCTATTTTTCTAGTTAAAATATGTTATTGACTTTCCCATAGGCAGACACAGATATGTATTAATAAAGAAAACAAAATATGTATCATATGTATTCACAAGTAACCATTAAATATAACATAGCCTTGATTGTCATGAAATTAGTGTTGTATATTTTTATGATATTAACTTGAGAAAAGGCATGAGTGTAAAGTTAAACTACACAACCCAGTCTATTACACTATAACTTAGGCCACTTGTTATTAAGGCAATTGTCTCGTGTTGCTACAAATGCTGATGACTTACTAATTGACGTTGCACTTAAAATGTTGAAAAGTATCACTGAGTTTCATAAGGCATAGTGTCATTTACAAAGGCATTTGAATAAATATTTGATTTTCCCCATGAGGTACTTTTTAATTTATTAATAACATTATTTTCTCCACAAAGAACAAAACAACGGTCTTCAGTTCTTTTTTGGAGGGGTTAAATAGTTTAGGTTTATTTTGATTAATTTTAGGATATAGCTCATATATTAATCTTGCACATATAAAATCCCTATATTTTTTATTTATTAGATATTTTTTAAAAATACCAATCCAAGTTCCCACTCCCTCCACACATCCTCCCACCCCACCCCATCCACTCCTCAGAGAGGGTAAGGCACACTGCTTTGGGGAAGATCCAAGGCCCCCCCTACTATATCTAGGCTGAGCAAGGTATCCATCCAAAGAGAATAGGATCCCAAAAAGCCAGTACAAGCGGTAGGGATAAATCCTGGTGCCACCTCCAGTGGCCCCTCAGTCTGCCCCAGCCATGCAACTGTCAACCACATTCAGAGGGACTAGTTTGGACCTATGCTTCTTCCTTCCCAGTCTGGCTGGAGATGGTGAGCTCCCATTAGCTCAGGTAAACGTTTCAGTGGGTGAACCCATCATGGTCTTGACCTCTTTGCTTATATCCTCATTCCTCCCACTCTTCAACTGGACTTTGGG
>JAQHUG010000230.1:1761434-1775086 GCA_028555095.1 Dicrostonyx torquatus | reverse complement strand
GTCCAGTTTGATTCCATTTCAGTCCCAGTCCAGCTGGATTTGGTGAGATTCCACTAGATCAGGCACACTGTCTCAGTGGGTGGACCAACCCCTCACGGTCCTGACTTCCTTGCTCATATTCTTCCTCCTTCTGCTCTTCAACTGGACCTTGGGAGCTCAGTCCAGTGGTCCCATGTGGGTCTTTGTTTCTTTCTCCATCTGTTTCTGGACGAAGGTTCTATGGTGATATTCAAGATAGTCATCAGTCTGACTACGGGACAAGGCCAGTTCAGGCACCCTCTTCTCCACTGCCCAGGATTCTAGCTGGGCACATCTCCATGGACACCTGGGAACCCTCTACAGCCCAGCCTCTTGCCAACCCCAAAATGGCTCCCTTAATTAAGATATCTTCTTCCCTGCTCCCATATCCTGGAGTCTAGTCTTGAATAGTACAAGCTGAATTTAGTGTTCTATTCCCTTGGGAGTTTGGAAGGCCAGGAGGCTGAGACAAAAGCATACAGAAGAGTCTAACTTAGGAGTTCTATTGGAGAACAAGGAGTCTATTGGAAAGTGTGCTAGCATTCCACCCTGTCCTCAGAACTCAAGTGAGGATGTAACTAAATATAATAGACAGATGAAATTTTAAGCCAGCACTGCAATCAATCTTCTCAGAGTTTTTATTTGTATCTCCAATGAGAGAGCAAAAAGATAAGAAAAATGCCAAGTTCAGCACAGAAAGTTGTGTAGCAAGTTTAAAGTGGCACATGAGCAGGATGCAGAAGGCAGATCATCAGCAGTCATTAAAGGGAACCTCACTTTCCTCATTGACACACAGGAAAGGTGCCCTGAAGGTGAGACCCCACACATCAAAGACTCTAACTTATAAAAATGCAAATGTACACGAAAGAAGAAAGTCTGTGCTGAGAATGCCCTGAAGGGCTTCCCTGCTGGAAAATGACTGCTAGGAAAAGTGATTTAGCTGACCAGCCAAGGCATATAGAGGTTGACGTAACTGGGGTCTGAAGTGGGCCAGGCTCATTTCTAAACTCATAGCAGAACTTGGCATTGTCTACATAATTCTAATTTTGCAGGAATAAAATATATAAGATTGAGTCACATCATCTTGATCCATGGCGTCAGTGAGCTGCTGAAGCCAGGTAGCATGTAGCATGGTCAGAGTTTCTGCAAGAAAACCCTGAGAAGCTGTTGCATGAAAGTGGAGCCTAAATTGCAATAGAGACAGCAAGGTGTTGAAAATGCCATAACCATAGGACAGGCACCAAGGAAAACTGCAGGCACAGAGTAGAGCAGGCCAAAGAGAAAGGTTCTCTGTGCTGCTAATGTCCGAGCTAGAGAGGCAAGCTACTGTAGCCTTCTGGAGCACAGAGGTCCAGTCACAAGCTCAAGACGTTTGACATGGAGTGCAGGATTTGAACTTGCCCCCGTTGGATTTTGATCTTTCTTTGGTTTAATCATTCCTTGGTATGCTTGCTTCTTTTCTTCTAAGATGGGGCCATGTCTTTGTATATTGAAGTATGGGAGTTACAGATGGTTGTGAGCTGCCTTGTGGATGCTGAGACCTGAACATGGGTCCTCGAGAGAAGCAGCCAGTGCTATTAACTGTAGAGTCATCTTTTCATCTCCAAGATCTTGACTTTTTAGTCTTGGAATTTTTAAAGACTACGGAGATTTTTGAAGTTGTACTGAATACATTTTTGCATTAGGGAAGGGCCATAAGCCTATGGGAACAGAGAATGAAAGTGTGGTTTAAAAGTAATATAGAGGGGCATCACGTTGAAAGGGGGTGGAATTGGGATGGTTAAAATAATCAGTTTGGCAGAATTTAAAATCACCTTGGATATAAGCCTAGTCATGCCTAAATGGGATTATCTAGACTAGATTAGTCTCTGGCATGCCTGCAAGGGATTGTCTAGGCTAGTTTAATTGAGATTGGAAGGCCCACCCTAAATATGGGTGGACATTATTAGGATGGGGCTCTTGACTGAATAAAAAACATGAACTGAGCTGTTCTCGGCTCTTTGACTGCAAATGCAACGCGGCCTCCTTCATCTCTCTTCACCATGACATTCCCACCAAGGTGGGCTGCATCCATGAACTGGGAGCCAAAATAAGAGCATTTTATCACAGAATGGGACAAATAGCTAAGATGCCATTGGCTTCAGATAAAGCAAACAAACTGCAAAAGGGGAGTGGGCTTGAGATCCAAAGGGCATGACGCTTGTCCTGCATGCATTCAGCCCTGGGCTCTGTTCCTGTCACATGAAGACGGGGGCATTCTGGTGAGATCTCAGCACTCCAGAAGCAGAGGCAGGAGAAGAGAAAACAGAAGTTACAGGGAATGGAAATCATCCTTCTGTCAGAGTTTCCTAAGACGAGGGATAGGAACTGCACTGTTGAAATACTGGATGAGATGACTAGATGAGAGGTGAGAGTTTTCACCTCTCTCTTTATCCAGTCTTTGTGACACTGAGATCCTCCATCAAGAAGTAGAATCCTTCTGCTTTGGAAAGGTGGACTTTTTGGTCCTGTATCTTAGAATGTAGAATTCGGAGTATCTTGTCTGATTGGCCCTATCTCACAAAACCTTCACTGTTAGATGAAAGGTTTATGTCTCCTGGCGTCTGGGAGTCCCTATAAAATAGAGAGTTGTTCTGGCTAAAGATATCCAAGACCAGTTCCAAACAGGGGAGAGTCACATGTCAGTGGGTATCCCAAGGACAGAGAAGGCACCCATGCAGGAGCCTGTCCAAAAATGAGTACTTTCCTGGGGATTCAGAAGTCTTCTGAGTTCTCCTTTGTATTCTTCTAAGGAAGAAAGTGCACACTGTAAACCTGTGAGAGTGGCTAAGCCTATATTTTATAACTAAGGAGAAAATTGAAAGCCATCAGATTTTCTCTTAGCTGTGTGCCACACAGAACTGAAACAATGAAGGAAACTAATGGGAAAACTGGCCATGCTGAGTGTCGTTTACAGAAGATACAGAGGGCGGAAAAAATAATACAGTTTTCAAGATGCTCTGTAGCTCCTCAGACTGGAAAAAGACTGCGCTCCTGTCTCCTCCTGCCTTATATTCCTCTCTCTGCCCAGCTATATCCCTTCCTGTCTCCACCTCCCTAGTTCTGGGATTAAGGGCTTGTACCTCCAAAGTGCTGGGTTCAAAGGTGTGTGGCACTACTGCATGGCCTCTATGGTTAACTAGTGGCTAGCTCCGCACCCTGATCTTCAGGCGAGCTTTATTTGAACAAAATATCACTACACTGCTTATTGCTATTTTTTAATGTAAAAATAATTCTGAAACTAAAGGACAAGAGTGTGTTGGTGAAGCTCCCTTTAAAGTACACTGAGAGAATTAAGTTTTCCTGGCAGACTTTCTTGGAAATTTTAGGGCATGATGTCATAGATCTCTAATACCAAAGGGGTAATAAGGAAATGTAAAAGCCATTGAAGATATGGTATTTGAGGATGGATCTGCTATGCGGAATGTTTACGGAAATTTTAAGTCAATTGACAAAAGAGAAACATTTCCAGATTCAAAGAAAAGGAGAATATATAAATTACAGCAAAGCCCCTGGACTTTCAACTTCCTAAGATCAAAACCAAGCTAAGAAAATGAATTAACATCCGAGTTAGAAAGTTTTCAGAATTGGCCAAAAAAGGTTCAAGGAAATGGATTTTCCAGAAGGCAGATATTGGGGGTCAGAGTACACACCCATTAGTAAGACAGGTTTATTTTCTTAAGTGAATATCCATTTTCTTGAATCATCCTTTCTATGATCTAGCAGAGTAGGCTATTAGACGTTGCTGTGCTTTTTAAAGGACTGTGCTGAGGTATTGTCAGAAAACCTCATGGTTCATTCATGCGTTCTTTTCCATTGCTTTTGTTGGATTAGAGTAAAAGTCTGCTGTGAATGTCTTCACTAAAAATGTGACCATTCTTTTCCTGTTGAACAGCTATTAACAGAAGAAAGGCTCCATCTTGATCTGGAGTTTGCATCCGCTGTGCCCCACGCTTCCTCTGTTCCTACTGGACAATACCGTCAATGAATGAAAAAATGTCCTGTTCTTATCACTTGAATTGGAAAGGAGGATGTTTTATTCTGTTGTTTATGACACAGTATGGAGGCACACAGATATGAGCTGTTCACCTTGACTAAAAGTCAGAGAGTTTGAGCCTACTTTCACTCTTTCAAAGTTGTTGACAACAGGTGTGGCTCCAAACAAGAACCCCTGACCTAGGGTTTGGTTACTTGGTGTATTGGGCATTAAGACGGTCCATAGAGGTGGATTCGTTCCACACTAACCAAAGGTCAGAGAAGAACTCAAGCCTATTCCTGCTCCTTCATTTTAAAATAAGAGGTTTGACATAGGGAGTGGCTACCTACAGGATACTTGGTCTAGGGTGTATTCTCTGCACATCCTGTCCAAAACATCAAATGCTTTACTTAGGAAATAATGACTTGATGTCTCAGGTACTGAAGCAAGTAACTGTTCTGGTCTCCTTTGTGTCATGTTAAAGCAGTCTTTTGCCTTCTCCCCCCTTTTGTATTGGGTATAAAAGCGTATGAAAAATAAACCTGGGCAGATTCAGATTCCATATTCGCTGAGTTGCCCTCCTGGTTCTATCCTATGTCTCTGTGTTTCTTTCACATCTCTGTTCCTCCTCCCTAACATTTCCACGCCCCTACCCTGGAAGATATGAACCCATCATGGCTGGTCCATGGCAGAAATCACCTCAAAATATGGCTTATGACAGATGGCAGCTTAACATAGTGGCTTACAACACACATGACTTTCCTATTCATGTATTCCATTACATATATATTTCATTGCACACTTATATATCCTACACATACAGTTATAGATTTATATATTATATACACATGTATTTAATTGTATATTTTAAATTACGTTATTATACATATTCTTTTTTTTATTTTTCGGGACAGGGTTTCTCTGCTTAACAGCCCTGGCTGAACTAGAACAAGCTGGCCTCAAGTTCACAGAGATCTAACTGCCTCTGTCTCCCGAGTGCTGAAATCATTATACATATTCTTAAAGTTTCTAATTAAATCTTTTTTGGTAATTGCAAAAGACAACTATCAGTGCCATGGAAGTTGCAATGGGTCTTGGGCTATGACATATTTCTTGCATTGAGAATGTAACATATAAAAATTATTTTTTCTTATTACTACAAACACTTGTTTATGACATTGGCCTATGAAAAATGACCAACAAGGTCTATAAAAAATAACCAACAGATACATATTAAATCTGTTTACAGGACGATATTACCGAATCAGTAGCAACACACAGTGGAGCAAGAAGCTTGTTCCCTCTCATAATTAAAGTTACAAAGTGTTCAAAGTTATCTGAAGGCCTCTGTGTAATCAGAGCCTCTGTGGTAATAGCTGCATGGTTTTATCTTTTGCTGGAAGTCTAATTGTTTGATTGATGGTTCAATGGAGTGAATTTAACAGATTCAGCTCCTCTTTTCTGGAGGATGACCAGACAAGTGTTGAAAACTACACACTCATATAGTTTGGACTATTGCCCAAAGTGACACTTAGAATTTGGATCAAGCATCTACCGTTGTTTTTTATAGAAGCCAGCATAGACCAGGAGAAGGGACACTTGCTCAACAGCAAAAGTGACATCCCAATACGGGGCTGATGCTCTCTGGCTGTTTTTAAACTCTGTAAACTGCAGATTCCTGTAAGACTGTACTGGTGTAACTGGCGGTTACTGTGGTGATTAAATATGTTGGTATCCATAAAAGATAACATCCAAGTTCTATGGGAGTGGAAAACTGTAGATTATCTCTGGTTCGTTGTAGCCAGGGATGCTCAGACTCAGTAGGAGAGAAGAGAGGATGGGGAGAATAAAGGAGCAAGGGAGGAAGTCCGCTGTGTAGAAAGCGTCAGGAGTTTCTCATGGAGAAGAACAATTCCAGGTAGAACCTCAGCGGGAAAGGTTTGCAGGTCGGAACAATCCAAAGAATACCTATTAGGTTTTCTCTTTTTCTCTTCCAGTGCTGAGGATCAGATCCAAAGCCTCGTGTGTGCCAGAAAATGTTCTACTGCTGTGTTCCAGCCCCAGACACGCTTCCTGAAGATAAAAGCCTGATGCAATTTTTTTGTTTTCTGTGCAGCTTAATATAGCATTGCATTTGTATCTCAAATTCTCTAGAAAAAGAAACATAAACTCATGTTTTATTTGAGAACCATGAATTCAAATTTCATCATATCTTAAACTTTAGTTTTAAAAATCTAAAGATGAAAGAATTGGGTCTCCTGGGAATATAACAGATGCCTCATGCTCTGGTTTGGATAATCACCTCCCCAGAGGCCATACATTAAACGTTTGGTACCCAGCTCATAGTCACACTGTGGAGGTGAACTTCAAGATGTGCAGCCTAGTGAGAGGATGACTAGTTACTGGGATCATGCCTTTAAGGGGACTTGTCCAGCCTAGTGAGAGGATGACTAGTTACTGGGTTCATGCCTTTAAGGGGACTTGTCCAGCCTAGTGAGAGGATGACTAGTTACTGGGTTCATGCCTTTAAGGGGACTTGTCCAGTGATCCTTCTTCCTGTCTCGTGTCCCAGCCTAAAGTTGAATAATCCCACCATAAGCTACCACAATAAGTTTGACCACAGGCAAGAGAGGAGTGAGACCAACCAAAAGTGGACTAAGCCAAAACCATGAGTGGAAATAAACCTCTTCTCTTTATAAACTGATCACACCAAGTATTCGGAATGGTGACACCAAAACGAACTTACATCATCAGCTCATTCTAATAGATTTGTAACTCTAGCAACCCCACAGGGCCAGATACCAATCTCTTCATTCATACCATTCAGGAAATGCTGTTGCATTATTCAGATTGATATTGAATTCCCCAAATTTCTGCATGGCCTTGTCCCTTCTGACTGACTCACCTCCCATACAATTATCCCTGGGGTCTGTGTTCATGCAAAATAACTTGAGATTCTGTTCCATTTGCCCATTGAGTCAAGAAAGGTTTTTCTGTTCTTAAGTAAAGGAGCAGAGTTGAGCACTGAGGCATTCAGTTTGCAAGTAGGAAAAACCTGATGATGTTTTTGCCCATATTGTTGCTATGTAACTACTATATCTACCACACAAAAATGAAATATAACTTCATAGGGAGGATGATTTAAACAGAGTGTGGATCATCAGAGTTGTACCTCTTGGAACCTCTTGAAAGGAATTACTGGAAAAGACATCAAAGGCTTTATAAGAGTTTGTAAGAATGTTTGAAAGGAAATCTAAATGTAGATGCATGAGCCTGTTCCTTCGATTCTATAATTACCTCAGACTGTTAATCTGAATTGCACAACTAATTTTGATCAAAGCAGTAATGAGCCACTTACACCGGTTATGATGCAAAAAGAGATACACTGCCACTTCAATTTTTTAAATTGACTTTTATTGAGCTCTACATTTTCTCTGCTCCCTTCCCTGCCTCTCCCCTCCCCGTCAACCCTCCACCAAAGTTCCAACTGTAACTGAAATATGAAATAGGTATTGTAATGTGGAGAACACGGTGGGAAACAGAATAAAAACCCTATCTCTCCTCCCTGGAGATTAGGATAAATCACTGCCATCTGAATAGTTGCTGGATATTTTGGATAAGAATGTATTGTTTTAAGGAATGCTGAGGAATTTGAAATAACCCCATCATGAGTGATAGAAAACTTCCCATACATATATATTTTCTCCGTAGGAAGTAAAAATACCCTCTGTCACCTTGATTTTTCCCCTTTCCTGCGGAGTACTGAAGTGTACCTAAAAGTTCAGTCATGGAAGAAGACCAATATTTTGTTTAGAAAACAAACTGTCATCTAAGTATGCATGCAGCAGGCTTCTCTAGAGAAATGGAATAGGCGGTACCAGCATTGGAAAGTATAAGGAATTGGTTCTCAACATCTTGGAAGCCATTAAGTTCCTTTATCTACAAAGTGAGAGACAGGCTCAACACCTGAAGTGTAGATGGTTCCCTTCCTGTCTGAACCAGGAAGGCCTGGAAGTACAACAGCTCAGCAGAGCTCTGCACCACAGGCAGGTATGGTGAGGTGCTCAGAGGAGGCTGCTTTCTGTGTAGACATAAAGACCTGCATTTGGATCCCGGGATTCCATGTAAAAAGTCAGATATAGCCGTGCAGTGCTAGGAATTGGAGAAGGCTATCCTAGGGGCTCATAGGCCAATCAATCCAACCAATTGATGAGCTCCACTTTCAGTGAGAGACCCTGTCTCAAAAATGAGGTGAACAGCATTAGAGAGAAACACCCCATGTCAACCTCTGAGGGGTAAAAAAAAAATCCTTTGATTGCTACAAATGGCAGTCTATAAATCTGAGCTAAGGATTCCACGAACAGAAGTTCACAGTGAAGATCTGTGGTTAATCTTCCAGGGTAGGCAAAACGTATCAATCAGATTCTCTCTCTACATGAGTATCCGAAACATGTTCATACATAATGCCACTCTGCCACCTCTGCAGGGTAGAAGGTCTACGCCTTCTTATGCCAGCCAAGGGACGGGATACCACTTCACCTGAGGTGAGAGAAGCACGCTCAATGAAAATTTAAATATCTGATAAGACAATATCACCCAAATACAGAGCTGCAAACCGTGCCCCCGAATATGCAGAGCATCTTCACGTGGACATCAATAGGGCAGTACGGTGTGCTCAGTGTGAGCTTGCCTTCCTCTTGTCTTTTTGTGCTGTTCTCCACACTAATTTACACTGCAGTTTGTACTTGAAATCAAAGATGTAATTCTCCACTGTACTTGTCCTGAACAGGTTCTGCAATGAGTGAACTCGTCATTGAATGATTTAATGAGCACCAGATAAACCTCTGCTTGCAGAAAAGCTTCACCCGTCATCAATTGCGAATGCTATCTGGTTTGGAGACTGTTGAGTGTCTATGAGGAGGGAAGGGTTAGCATTGATTTCAGGAGGAAATGACAGTACAAAGACACGGAGAGGATGGGAGACAAAGCTATTTTGGGACACAATTAGGATGTCTCTTAGAGGGGAAAGGGTCCAAGTAGGAATGAATTGGCTTGGCTCAATTAATTTTCAGGATGCTAAAGCCATCTATTTTTGCCTTCTTTGTCTGAGTTAAAATTATTCTGCCACTTAGAATGTCTGAGTCTTTTGCCCCCACAAACCTTTGCCCTGATTCTTCTTTTTTTATGACTGTCTTCACATAACTTTTTTCAGTTCTGTACAAATTGGGTGTGAGATGAGGTACACTAGTTCAGAAAGCCTTCTGTCCTATGATGAGGAAAACTTAAAAGTGTTTTGATGTATATTTCTCTTTCATTTGAAGACAGAGCAATACACTGAACTTTCGGTTATGATTAAAATCATAGCTGTAATGTTTTGATGTATATTTTGTTCATTTCTTGCAATATTTTGCTTAGACATCCCTGCAGAAATGCACTAAAATATTTTAAATGATTTTCCTTCTTTACTTATTAAAAATTCAATTGTCTCTTTAGTAATTATCTTTATTGAAATACAATCATAAAATCTACTTGTTTAAAACCCATTTAGACTTAAAATTACCAAGGTTTCTACTAGAAAGAAAAACTTTCAGGAAATCTCATAAATTCAGGATGTCAATATTAATTCAGAATTGACAACATGCAAATACATGGTATCTTGGTCACTTTAAGTATCATGGAAATGAAACTACTTGCCTTTGTGAGTTGAATTTGATTAATTTCATGTTTATGTTTTTGTATACTGTTGGCTATGTTAGCATCTGTCTATATTTAGAAATAAAAGTTAAGGATGAGGATGCTATAGGTCCTGTTTTCAAAGGACCCATTTCCTGTCCAATCCTTTAAAATATCTAGGTAAATATTAACGCATATGCTAGAGATGGACTTTTCTTTGACTTCCAGTAGCATTAAAATATCAGCACAAAACCAGCAAAACTTGACACTGATGGATTCATTGGGGAGAAATTCAGAGAATAATGATATTCTGGAAAGCCACTAATTGCCATGGTAGTTACTAAGCATTTGACAATTGCCAAAAATGAATCTCAGTGTTTTTGCCACTGAAGAGTGTGCATTTTGAGAAGGTTTATTGACTTCATCCTTTTAAAGGTACATATGTATCAAAGCACCATGTAAGCCTAGGCTTACGGCCAAAGCACTAGAAGTCTGGTCAATTTTCTTGGTAGGTTGGAGAGTAGTATGATGAGAAGAATTATAGTTATTAAAGATAAACTACTTTCAAAATTATTAATTGTTATTATACATATGCATGCCCCTCAAAAGTGTGAGATCATTTAGTCTAAACTGAAAGGATCAAGCTTCAGCAATAGTTCACATGTTTCTGCATAAGTCATTTCCAAAATCACTCCTGATGTTTGTACACTGGCAGTTTGGAAGCATCATCGGTTTCGTGGTGTTAGAGGCTACAGTGGAGACGAGGAGTAGTGACTGTGCTTCCATCAGACTGGGTGGGGATGGAAAGGAAGTGCATATATACAAATGAGTACACAGACACTCCAGAAAGCTAAATCTGCCTGTGAGAAATATTAATGAAATCATGAAGCTGAAAATAAAAGAGAGTATTCAAACAAGGACGAAAGACTGGAGCTTAGAGCATGCAAGTGGAAGGGACAGAGTGTGTCATCCAAACATTGAAAGGAAAAGTATAAGAAAAGTTACAAAAAGGAGGAAAGTGTTCTAAAAATCTATTTCTATATTTGTTTTGTATATGTAACGGGGTAGGCTGGAGGACACATGTGCAGGCCAGGTGACAACTTATAGCAGTCAGTTGTCTTTCCACCCTGTGGGTTCTGAGCCTGAAGTCACGTCCTGAGGCTTGAGGGCAAGTGCCTTTGCCCACAGAGCCATCTCTCTGGCCCTAAAATATTTCTAATCTGTTTGACTGAAGAATGAATTCAAAGGAGCACATATACCCGTACGTCCTTTGCAACGAGAGCTAGTGCACCCTTAATGGTTCCCGAAAGGCCTGTGTCAGTTTCAAATGCTGTCATTTTACTTTCTGGTGGAAGCTGAATGTTTGAAAGGGTTTTTTTTTTTTTAAAAAAAAAAATGTACTGGTTACATGTTTTGCTATGGTTACTTACAGCCGTATATGTTGGATTTTTCCCCACTAAAGTAATACCTGTGAATAAGAATGAAACCAGCAAAATGAATGCCTGAGAGCTTTTGTACTCACTAGCTACAGACGAGGCTGCCTGAGGACTGGCTTTTCTACAAAACTGCCGAATCACAGCATCAGCAAACGCAGCTGTTGACCAGCATCCTTAGAGCCGAGCTGTAATCTACAATATCAAAGATGTATTCAAGTTCAGGGCAGTCATTGAACTTGCTCAGTGTGCAACCAATTTGTGAGAATATTTGTGTAATGTGTTTTGAAACACAGGTGGAGTGAAGGGAGGCGGCATGATACAGCTCTCTTTCCCTGGTCATCCTTTATTTCCTGTACGAAATGTCACGTTCTGGGAACAGTGTTTTAGACTGTATTCCTAAAGAGAAAGTTTCAGTACTTCGACACTTGATATAAGTGTTGACATGATATAAGCAAGACGCTTATGTTTGCCTAACATTTACATGTTAATGATTTTTCTAGATGAGAACTGTCTGTACAATATCTGTTTGGGGCCTATTATTTTGCCTAGCCTACAAAATGCTACAAAAGTTACTTTATGTCTTTCAAAAGCAGGAAAATTGTAATACAGAAAGAGTAATATTGAATCTAATCTTGGACAAATGCATCTAAATGACTCTAGGAATGTTATGAACCTCTTCGCAGCTCCGTGACTTCATCAATAGAGGGGTGTACAAGCCATCCCCATGCCATTTCTCATGGTTATTAGAAGACATAAATGAGCCCCAGGGTCATTTGGAAAAAGGTAGACACACAGTGGATCGGGGAATCATATGGAGATCTGACTGGATCTCCCGATCAATTAACTTTCCAAACTAAGGCAGCATGTAAGAGGTTTAATTACAGAATATGAGGTAACTAACATGGGAATTCTGCTATCTCACATGTTTAATATATATTGAACAAATTAAACCCATAAAATTTTGTCTCTTAATAATGAGAACTTGGGATTATTTGTATTATGTTTTCTTTTTCTTTCTAAATATTGTATAGTAAGGAGAATTTAACTTGTATTTTACGTAAAGAACATAATAGAATAGGTACCTTCACAAGATTGTAGCACTAATAATAAAAACCCAGAGACAGACATTGGGTTCATCCTGAGGATCATAAAAGGAAAGCACTAAAGAGACCATTTACCTCTACCAAATCTTCAGACCAGAAGGGCCAGATCCTGTCTCCACGAATTCTCAGACTACATCCTAGAGAATATATAAAACAGGAGACAGCTCTCAGATGCAGTCTCGTTCTGAGATTCCTGGAGGCAAAAATCACCATTTCGGACTGAGGCAGAGGTAAGAGCCAGGGTTGTTTTTCTGACCTTCAGGTTGAACCCCAACATCTGCCACTGGTTTTTTGTTAATTTTGCTACAGGATTTTTATAAGGAATGGAAAGATACTATGATAACCAACTCTAGATATGAGAGTGGAGAAGCCTAGTGTTTACTTCAGCTAACTTGTTCATCTGAGAGATGAATAACCTAGGTCTAAAAGATGATATTATTTGTACCAGGATTGTGATGACACAATTCCTGCCTCTTCGTGTGGCTTTCATTGTGCCAAGCAATTAACAGGGCAGTGTACACAAAACCTTGAGAAACTGACCCAGAGGAGGACCTTGTGTGCCCCACACGCAAGGAAATAGGAAGGTGGGCTTCAAAGGGGTGAACCTGCTGGGGGCGTCTTCTCAAGAGAGTGAGAGTGAAGGGCATAGAAGGATTATTTTGAGACAGAAAGAAAGACAAAAGTTTAGAGAAAAATTAAAACAAGAGAGAAATGTGGAAGTGGAAAGATGCATGCTGGTGATGACTTTTGTTCCCTGGTACAGATATAAGTACTATAGAGACAGAAGAATGGGACTACGATCTGAATTCTTAATCCACCAAGTCCTACATATCATCTAAGACACTGGAAGGCATAGTAAATCAACTTCTGATCCATTAATGGGATGTTTTCACTGAGGCCCTCCTCTCAAGGCCCGGGGATTTATGTGCAGGAAAAGCTGGAAGAATTTTAAGAGTCAGAAGTGATGCAGTGTCTCCTACTGGTGGACATATGAACTCACACAGACTGTGGAACCTGCACAGATTCAAGCCAAATGGGGTCTGGAACTGAGGTGGCAGGGGAGGGAGTAGACACTTCAAGACAGGTCCAATGCCAAATAATAGTTGGCCAACACAGAGAAGCTCCATGGTTTTTGTTGTTTCATTTTAGCTTTTTTTTTTTTTAAGAGAGAGAGAAAGAAAGAAGACAGACAATGAGAAAAGGAGAAAGAGGAATATAAAATTGTACAGGTATGGTGGGAATGCAAGCTGGTGCAGCCCCTTTGGATGTCAGTGTGGCGATTTCTCAGAAAATTAGGAAACAACCTTCCTCAAGACCCAGTAATGCCACTTTTGGGTATATATCCAAAGGATGCTCAATCGTGCCACAAGGACCTTTGCTCGACTATGTTCATAGCAGCTTTGTTTG
>JAQHUG010000230.1:1735741-1748101 GCA_028555095.1 Dicrostonyx torquatus | reverse complement strand
ACAAGGGGAGTAAATGTAAATTTTTCTTTTAACAATAAAAAAAGGAAAAAAATAAAAGAAATTTCCTAGAAGAATGAAAATGGCTCAGAAATACTTGAAAAGACTGAACATCTTCAGCCACTAGGAAATGCAAATTAAAAGTAATTTGAGATTACATCTCATGCCTTCAGAAGGGCCATCATCGGGAAAACAAATGATAACAAGTGCTGGTTTGAATGTGGTACAAGGGGAACCCTTAAATTCTGTGGGTGGGACTGTATTTTAATATTTAAATCCATCTGGAGGTTTCCTAAGCAATGCAGATAGAACTGCATAGGAAGCGGCTACACCAAGCCTAGGCTCAGACCCAGCAGACTTTGTACATACACTCAAGATACCGGCACATTCGTGTATTTGATTCTTTATTTACAATGGAGAAAAAATGGAATCAACCTGGATGCCCATCAACAGATGAGTAAATAAGAAAAAATACATTGCATATATAAACAATTGAAAATTACTCAGCAGTAAAGAAAAATCAAAGTACAAAATTTGGAAAATATGTATTAATGGAAAAATGTAAACTGAAGGGGGTAACTCAAGCCCAAAGAGACAAATGCAGCATGCTCTCTCTCTCTAAGTGAAACCAAAATTCAAAATTTTTGTCCATTTTACTCGAGGACAGGTGGAAGTCAGGCCAGTAGAAAGAGGCCTTTGAGAAGCGACCATGCCAAGGGAGGGGCACAGGGGCCTAGAGGTCGAAAGAGAAAGGTGAGGTGGATAGTGGAGGTGGCAAGGCTTACAGAGAGAGTAGCACCGTGGTGAGGGGAGATTAGACATAGTCGTTTTTATCTGTCCAAATATTTGTACTAAACAGTACTGGGTTAAAATATCTCGCTTATTGCTTAGCTGAATAGAAGGCTGAATAAAGACATGGGAGTCAAACAAGATGGAATGTGTTTGCATTTTTAGGGGGATTATTTTGAGGGAAAAGTACAGGAGACAGCTGAGGATGGTGATTTCAGGATGTGCTGAGTTTGAGGCTTCTTTGATCCATAGCTGCCATTCTTAGAATGATGCTCAGGAAAAAGGCCAGACTTGGAGACCTGGAGGGTTTTCATTCTCTAATTCTCTCCATGACCTCTCTCTTTATGCAAGTGCCTATAAGGATATAACCCAGAATATAGGAAGACACGCTTATTATTCCAGCAAGGAGAATTGGGCAATGATAGAAGGATAGTACTTTCAGGACATAGTTCTTAGAATTCTTCAGATGAAAACAAGAGAGATTAACTGAACTGATAAGCAGAGAAAACTTGAATTCTCATGAAGCCAACTTAGAGTGGGTTCTTATAAAAAAAAAGTTTTTCATTATTTTTGTACTAGTTCTTTGAGAATTTATATAAAGTATTTTGATCACTTTGACCCCTTTACCTTAACTCCTTCCATTATAGAAATGGGAGATGCGCTAAAGTCTTTCCCTATACAGAGGAAACCGTTGGAAGGAGAGGAAGTTTTCTTTAAGGGTATGACCTCTGATAGTGTGACCTCTAGTGAGAGACCACACACCCAATCATATAAGCATCAAATTGCACTTGATGCTTCAAATGGACTCTTTAAAAAGTAATTTATTTCAGTGACATCAAGGACGGCAACAAGTTCCATAGAATGAGACTAATCTGCTTCATTTAGTTGTAGAAGCAGGGGCATTGGATACAGAGCATATGCAGCTCTCTGGAGAACGTAAGTCACAGTTCAACCTGCAGAGGATCCGCTGAGCACAGATCAGGGGCAGTAGGTGCAAAGAAGCAGAAGTTAGTTGTTAAAGTAGAAAGTGGGCTTCTTGTTTTCAGCTCTAATACCCATGAAGGCAGAGAAAAGAACCACTTCAAAGAGAAAGGTTGACGCTAGAATGGAGGAACGAGGTAGTTGATGGGGAGCCGGAAGAAAGTCGTAACAAAAAGCTTTCAGAAATGGTGTAGGACGGTCCTTCTGTATTTCTGTTGCTTTCATTGGTTGAATAAAGAGACTGCCTTGGCCTTTTGATAGGGCAGCCCTTAGATGAGCGGAATAGAAAGAATGGAAGGCTGAGAGAGAGAAGGCACTGGGGCAGACGCCATGTTTCTCAAGCCTGAGATGGATATAAGTTAGATTCATGCTGGTAAGCCACATTCCTGTGGTGATACATAGATTATTAGATATGGGTTAAAGCAAGATGTGAGAGTTAGCCAATAAGAGGCTAGATATAATGGGCCAGGCAGTGTATTAAATGAATACAGTTTCTGTGTAATCATTTCGAATGTAAGCTAGCCCGGGGGCCAGGAGCCGGGCAGATGGAACAAAGGGCCTGCACTCCTCTCAGATGCTGGGTACACAGCCTGCGCTCATTACTACACAGAAAGACTTCTGGTGGGAATGCCTACTAAGAAGGAGACCTGTTGCTCTTTGTGGGCTGCCCAATTGGGTTAGTGCCATGAAGTATAATGGATGTAAAACACCATGTCTTGGAGAAAACTGACAAACCTCCATGGTAGCTAGACTAGAGATGTTCATAACTGTAAGACAAATAGCTGTAAAGAGAGAAATGCATAAGCCTGTCTGAACAGAATCAGGCAGGAATTCCTATACGTGAGAAGTCCAATAAGATTTTAAAAGGACAGAAATATGACAGAGTTAAAGTGTTTGCCTTCAATCACAAAGGATACCCAGTCTCCTGTGAGCTGACAAAGTGGGTAGAACAGTTGGAAGTAGAAACACCCTCACTGTGAAATGAGAAAGGGGGGTCATCATTTTCAGATAGTGTTCTTTAAAGGGAATCTAGTTAAGCTCAGAATGGAAAGAGTGTGTGTAGCTTCCATAGGGGGGAAGCAACCAACTGTCCTACGAACAGGTGTCCTGGTATGACACCTACGAACTGTGATGACCAGCATGGCACAATAACCCTAAGGGTGCACTAGAGGCCCACATACCCTGGCAGTAAACAACAGCTCTCTACCTGGACTTGAGGCCTGCTCAAGACAAGGGAAATTGTACCTGGCTTTAAAAACCTAGCCAGCTATCCGGGACCAGTGAAGTCATTGATCTTGGAGGAGAACCTACAACTGTCACTTTACTAAATCAACATAATCCTACATTCTAAACGTTGTCCTTGTACCCGCAGATAAGTGTAGTTCTTACTTCTCATTAAGAAAACTTCTCTCTGCAGTAGACAGAGACCAATACGGGAACCACAACCAATCAAAATGCAGAGTTGTGGAGCCCAATTCCAATGGATACAGCTACTGAAATACAACTCTTGCTCCTAAGGTTCAGAGTTATTTCAGAATAGGGCTTAGAAAAATTGAAAGAGTAAGAAGAATGGAGTTTCCTATGAGATTGTGTTTCCTAGAAATGGCATGTACACACATGAAGTCTCACCAACACGACCGGTTAAAACATGAACTAAACCAGGATAACAACAGACAGGCTAAAGCAGGTGAGGGAAAGCCCACAATGCTTCATCCTGTATAAAGAACTACAGGCAACTTAAATTTATGTATTTAAATAGATGCAACCACAATTAATAAAAAGGGGACCACACAATATTGAAAGATAATAAGGGGGGCTATAAAGGACAGTATGAAAGAAAAAAAAGGAAAGAGAAATGATGTAATTACATTATGATTTTCAAAAAATTAAAAATCGAAGTTATATTTTCAAATTGTAAGCTCCTTACAACTGGAATTCTACTTATTAGTTCATTAGACTCATGAGCTATCTCTTTATAGGCCAATGTCATTACTAAACAGAGAGTGAAGTGTTCCAAGGGTCAGGCAAATGAAGGGTGAATGTAATCAGAATATGGTGAAGGTGGAGTTACGTCAGAACCAACAATGCATTCTAAATCTAGGGGCAATTGGTGGTAGCAATCATGAGGGAAGAGGCAGGAGCTAAGGAACGGCTTTTGAAACCTGAAAGTCCACCCGCAGTGACACCTCCTTCCCAAACAGTTCCACCAGCTGAGGACCAAGTGTTCACATGAGCCTATGGAGGCCATCCTCATTCAAACCGCCAAAGAGCATATTTATGTTCTCTTATATTTAATTTTTATTTAAAGTTTTCAAGTCTGACATTATTTCCAAAAATATTTATTTAGTTTTTAATATAAATAACATAATATAAGCAGAATTATGCTGCCAATGAAGTTCTTCAGACCCAGTGAGGGCTGATCTGGGTCATCAAGTAGAGAAAGAAGAAGAGACTTTGATACATTGTGACACTAAACTGAGCCATCTGAATTGTGGAAGCAGAATGTAGTCTTCCTCTGCCTTCATCTCCCCTTCTATTTGGTGACATTTATATCAAGATTCTAGAAGAGGAAAGATTCGGAATAATAAAACACTGGGCTGTTCGTATACTGGCGTGCCTGTACGGCCAGAATAATACAGTGATTTATACTGCTCTGCAGATTTGGAGGGTGCATTTCTATGCCTTGCCAAACATGAACTAACCTTGAAGTTTCTGAGAGAAAAGAATCCCACCCAATTAATATCTCTACATATATAGCAATTGATATGAGAAAATTTAAGAGATTTTTTGTTATAAAAATCCAACCCATATTGTTTATAAGTTTATGTTTAATTTTAATGTTTTAAATAATTTCAATCCATCCTGTATTCATATTAATAATTAGCTATCTCAGTTGCTGCCATTTTAATTTTACTGGTTGAGAATTTCAAGCATGGATATAATGTGTTTTGAACAAGTACAACCTCGCTCCCTTCTCTCCAATTCCTCCCATGCCCACCTACCACATTTTTCCCCAACGCCATACACTCCTTTCCAAATGCATGTGGGTCCACTGACTGCAGCCACTTTGAGCATGGGAGTAGGGCTGTCCCCAGGAATGCAGACAGCCTATCAGGAGCCACATCTGAAGAAGACTGACGATGATTGCAGGTTATAAAGGGTTTTCCTGCAGTGTTAGTCTATAAAATACAGAGACAGCGTCAGTAGCCCAAACAAGGCACAGCAAATGCAGAGGGACATTCTCGGAGGTTGTGAGATTTGCTACTGCTGTTTTTGATCTCAGATATTTGGACATGCCCTCATTTTCTTGTGTTTAGCAAAATAACCAGCTTGTAATGTTACTTCAGATAAAAGTGGAGCATGATTCAACAGACAGAAACTCACACCAAAGACCCAGTGATTATTAGTATCCCAAGAACATATAGGTTTTAAAGAGAGAGAGAGGATATAGGTAACTGAGGGTGATTAATTAGAAATTACAGAGGTTATCGGCTTTTTTCCCAGAATCCTCTTTCTGGTTCCCACTGAGCATTTAAACAATCAATATTTCATCTGCTTTATTTCTAGCATTACAGTGGAAAGCCGTCTGGACAAGATCTTTGTCTCACCAACCGTGCACACAGTTTCCTGGCGTGTGCACTCTCTACTTCTTGCTTCTCAGCAGTTTGCTGCCTGCCCACGCTAGCACTTTGCACCCTACATTTGGATTCTTCTAGATAATTTCTGAAGTGTTAGGATGTGGAAGTGATCAAAGCCCCCACATGCATATCCTCACTCATTAACAATGGCATTGTGTTACAGACGGCAACTCACACGAGGGGAAAACCCCCAACAGCAGAACTCAACAGCTCGCCACCTATGAACGTGGGACACATTCCAAACAGGCCTCCAGACTGAAGTACAAAGAGCGTGACTACACACGATTTGAAGAAACAGCCCGTCAGGATCTTCACCTCACAGACAAATGAATCTAGCAGGCTGTGGTGGCTTACACAGACAGGGCATACTGACCGGGTGGAAGGGGAAGGATGGAAAGGAATTTACAAGAGGCATAGCAAACACAAGGACAGTTTTCATGGGGTCGGAGAGAACAAAATGATAGTTAGTTAAGCTGTAGACTTTGGTGGCTGTCTGGAGAAGGGTGAGAGAGAGAAAGGAATAGTTAAGCTACACATGTCATGTCAGAACTCAGAAAGCTGGGCAGGAAGTGGGGATCCCTGAGCAGCTGCACCGAGGGTCAGGCTTCTGATGTACAAATTGCATCAAAGGGACAGCTGTCTCTTTCACCTTTTGTGCATAATTTTAGACAAAGCATACAGCGCTCGGCTCTTCTGTCCATATGATTGACAGCTTCACTTAGATGAGGAACGGAGCCTCACAGAAGGAATGGAGCGACGGCATCTTTATAGCCTTATAATCCTCTGGACAATTTAGAATACCATGTTTCCACTAGGGACAGGGATTCAACTCAGAACCCATTTTGACAAAACCTGTGTGCTATAGTAGATTAAATATTTTAATGTAAAAAATCTAGGAAGTCCCCATGTCAAGGAAGAAATAGCTTTTCCTTAATGAGTCTTAAAGTCCCCTGCCTCCACCCATCTCTCTTTTATAGGGAACTTTTGTCTTAAGGGAGGGGAGGCGACATCATCTCTCCTCCTTTCGGGTGGTATTTCAAGCTCTGAGGAGATTTTGTTACTACGGAAACAAGAGATGGGGTCCAACGTCAATAGAGGCTCAGTTAGCTAATTTCTGAGAAACCACTTAAGGAGTGTGAGTGTGTCTCCTTTGTAACAATCACTGGAGACTGCAGGAAGATGCCTGGTGTTTGAGTTCTTGAGAGTACAGCAGGTACAACAGTGACTTCTGCCAGCACTCACGTGTGTTCTGGAGAAGGAACCAGGCAAGATGAAAGGGAGACGGGGCAGTGGCCATATTTTAACTTCTGTTTCTGCAGGGTTTCAGGTGGTTGCATGTAAGAGGGGAAATGAGGACACAGTGTCTCCATGCTGTGTGATTTATTGAGTCAATGCCACAGAGCTTTAAAAGGGAAGAGGTTCCCTGCAGGAGCAGCTGTGACAGGTATGCCTTAGCGTGACTTTTCCCCACTGGAACGAATGTCAAGAACTGTTCTCAGTAAAAGTAAGGGTATGTCATGACTAAAATATTATCAAACTCTTATTACACAGCAAAGATTTTATAACTTGGGTTAGAGTTTTAAATGCTGTTGGTACACGCAGTCTCTTTGAGGGTATATTAACATACAAAAATCCCCATGGTTCTCTAACAATTACACCTTTACCTGCTTGGAGAAATGAGTAATATTTTGGAGTATTTTTAGGGGATGGGTAAATAAACTGTGGTACATCTATAAAATGGAATATTATTGTGATATAAAGAATATGGTGATACAAAGAAACAAGGCCTCAATCCATGAAGACATAATTTATGCTAGGAAGTAAAAGAAGTGTATCGGGATATAAGGATTTATTAAAGAGAACAATGCAAAAGGTACACAAGAAATACGATACCCAACAGGAGAATAACAGGAGAATACGCAGGCAGGCCAAGCAGGTCAGCGATCCGCACAGAGAGAGAGCTCCCTGCCTGGCTTTCCAGTATTTATCTCCTGAATAATGGGTACCACCCTTCAGGGTGGTAGCAGGGTGTGGTCACAGGCCAAGGGACCACACCCCTTCAAAGAAGCCAATCTGCAAAGGCAACATGTGGTGTGTTTCCAACTCTACAGCGTTGTGGAGAAGACAGAAGTGTGACCACAGTAAAGAGATCAGCGGTTGCCAGGTGTTGGAGGGGAGAAGAGGAAGAATACACAGACAGCAGACTTTTAGGACAGGCTAAACTGTGCTGTGGGACACTGTGGTGGTGGTTTCATGTCATGGAAGATATGTCCAAATGGAGAGGATTTACACCAAGATTGTGCACTAATGTAAAGTGGGATACTGGTGTGTCAGTGAAGGCTCATCAGACGTGACAACCGCACGACTGGGGCCAGAGAGTGGGGGAAATATCAGCTGCGTGGGATAGAAGAGATATCTGCTGTCTTTGTACTTTCACCTCCATTTTTACTATGAATCAAAAATTGCTCTAAAAGGAAAGGCGTTAGTATACGAGTTTGGGTTCAGTGTGACAGGTTAATCTAGGGGAGGCAAGAGCAGGACAGTGGAAAAGAAGAAGTGGGCAAAGTTGGGTGAAGTTTTAGAAATAGAATCTATATATTCTCATGAACATCGACAATGACTACTTCTGCCTGAACAGACCATGGATTTCCAGGGCTGTTTCTGGTACCTAGCCTGTCATCCACTGGGTTTTCGTGTTTGCAGAAGTAGTAGGGGTGGTGATGACAGTGATACACTTGTGCTTGATCTGGAAGACGACACCAGAGCAATCTTATAAATTAATTAAGGACTTGAACTGACATTTGGATCCTCCAGACTTGAGTTAAATTTTTATATATGAAAGCTTTTCTATATGTGAAAAACTTCACACCCATCTAATGCCATTCTGGGACCAGCTGTCAGACAGGGACAGATTTCTGGTAGATTTGAGCCCAATTGTGTATAGCTCCACTGTCGAATCAAGATCAGTGAGCTGACATTTTCATAAAGAAACATCCACTCAGAATGGCAAAGACTGTCAATCCAAGCACAGTGGTCAGTGTCTGTGACCACAAGGCAAGAGGAAGGCCATTCTAAGTCTGAGGCCAGCCTGGACTACACATGAGACAGGGTCATTACAAGTCTGAGGCCAGCCTGGGCTACCTATCAACTCTCTCTCTTGGAACCAATATATAAAAGAACTTTTCATATTGCAGAATTTCCCAAGCACAGAACATGCTCCATGACCAGTGAGCGTTCTCCCAGCATTTCTCATCTGACTGCGTTAGCCTCATTCAGGCGATTGACCAGGATGACTCGGAGCAGGTTTATAAAAATATATTTTGTATATTCCACGTGAAGACTTCTCTGAACAACACAAGAATGGGATTAATGGTTAGAATAAATTTTTTTTACTATGTCAGAATGAATGAAATCACCGAAGGACTGGTTCTCCCTGCTGCTGGTTCATTAAGCCTTTGTGTCAGAACACACTTTCCCGTGCTTGCTCATTTTTTTTGGCTTTTCTCGGCTCATGGCTTCAGTTCTCTGTCTACTGCCTTTCTACGCTCATTTTCTCTCCAACTTTCCGTACAGAAGTGAAGTCCTGATAAGGACAGGACCCTGCTCTAACTCCTCACTAGATAAGTGTGTATCTTCTGAGCACCATTGCTAAGTGTCCGCTCTGGGATGCTATGTTTCAGCCTGACAGTTATCTTCGCTGGCAGTGCACTGAAGACTTCTAGGCAGCTAAATGAACCAATGGGTCTTCCCTAATGTCTGAAGTCACATCCAGGGAGTAATTTAGGAAACAGATCTCCTGGAAAACATCTCCAGGATTTATATTATTATAGGAAGAGGAGTAGCACTTAACCTTTATTATAACTGAAAACAAGTTTTACATATTTTATAAACAAACTCTCAAATAACTAACATGTTCATGTAACTCTCTCAGCTCAGAAAACCTGTGGTTTTTCATATCATGATCCTCAGAGATGTCTCTCCACTACAAAGGAAGACATTAATTGCCTGGGTTTCAGAAGCTTGTGATGTTTCCCATGGCAGAGGGGGTATGTTCCACCTAAAGGAATTTTAAAAATTAAAAATAGGATAGCCAAAATGAAATTCATAAAATTGTCAACAAAAAGTCTTCCACACAAATATTTTGCAGTAATATGTTCCGATTTGAAATTTGCAAGCTACTCATCAATATGGCCCTAGATTATATAGTAAGTATTAGCTTGAAGAAAATAAATTATGGATATCTGGGATAATTTATATGCTGACTTCCACTCCTTACTATGTGAACCATGGCACATAATTCATCATAATGAAGTCAGGATCCTTCATGCTTGTCCTGTGTTCCCACAGCAAGAGCTGTACCGCAATCGAAGTGCCTTTGTCTGAGCATGCATTCATTTCGGACTTTAATAAGGTCTATATCAGTGAGACTTCTGTGACTATAATATATACCTGAGATAACATAATAATAAAATATTTGTTTGTCTCAGAGTTCAGTTTTCAGGCCATATATGGTGGCCCTGGATGTTTTCCATGACGTTGTTTGGTCTGTTGGAGGTAACATGCCATGGAGAAGCCTGCTTATCTCACAACCGGTACAGAGAAAATGTAAGTACCAGCACGGCCCCTGTTACCCACCTTCCTCTCAACAGCCCCACTTCTAAATGCTCTACTACTTCCTGGAAACCCTACGGCTTTGAACCAAGCTTTTAACATGTGGGCCTTTGGGAGAATCATCCAAATGAGAGTAAAGCAATGTATCAATTAATTTTCCATGGATTATGCCTTTGGCTTTGTTTCAGAAAGTTACTGCCAAACCTAAGCTCATCTACATTTCCTTCTATGCTATCTTGGTTTGTAAATTTGAGCTCTGTGTTTAGCACATTGATCTATTTTGAGTTATGTCTGCAGAGAGCACTGCAGTTTATCTCTGGATTCTCTTTAATTTTTTATATATTGATGTCGAGTTGTTCCGGCGTCATTTGCTTCTTCTCTTTGGCATATCTAAATTATGATGCTGTGACTTATATTCTTATATCTCCATCTTCCACACAAACAGGAAACTTAGGGATTGATGAAACAGAGTTGATAGAATTATATGATCATAGGTACTGTTTCAGTATGTCACAATAAACCTTGTATATATTGAATATAAAAATAAACTTCATAGAGAAACATATTATTCCAGAATCACGTTGTTTATATCATTGCATTTCTATTTTTAAGCTAAACACAATAAAAGCAATTCTTCCAAAAATGCTACTGTTAGTTAAAGTCCTTTCTCGACTGCCCTTTGCCTAGTTGTTCTTTTCTTCATTCTGCTCTGATCATTACTGGATGCTGCGGTGCCCAGAGCTGTAGCACAGCAAGGTCAGGGCGAGCATATCACCAGGAAAGCACTTAGGATCCGAGGGAGATGCTATGGTGGCCTTGTTTTCCTCTTGCCTGTCGATGTCCTGGGTTTCTGCTGGGGAGGCTGACTGTGGGTGGGTGAAGCTCTTGACCTGAAGTAATTCTGACCTCTGTCAGGCTTTGTGCCTTCTGGGAGTCGGCCAGGCTTTGGAGTAATTGCAACTCATGGGACATGTGGGAAGGGGCTCATGCCACAGCTTTCAAACCATCTCCTGTTAGAGACTAGGCACCAGAGCAGGATTCCCACCATTTAGTTAATTTTAGGAAATTATTCACAGAACTGTTCTATAGCCTGTGCCTTACCACAAGGCACTGTTCCATGAGGAGACTTAACACTGAGGAGACATTGTTGGGAGTAAAATAAGATTTTGCAGGATAAGGCAAGCAGAAACAAAGGAGAGAAGCCATCTACATTGAGTGAGGAAGGTGAGCCAAGCCGGAGATGTCAGAGGGCAAGCTTCTGTAAAACAGCACTGAAAGAAAATTACACACGAGGAAGAGTTCAGATAACTGCAGAAACTCTCGAGGATGCTAAAGTAACATAAAGATAAGTAACACGTGTAAACTGACCTCCAGCGCGACCTGGGGTTTCTCTAAAACCAGGGAGAAGACACTAACTATTCCTCTGTAACTGAGACTCAGACAGAAGCCGGAGAACAAGACACCGGATGTTGTCTTTGACTACAGATGTGGCACGATGGAGACTAGCATGTTTATATATGGGATCCTACTTTTTAAAACTATGAAAAGAGAAAACCAAAATTACACAATTTTTGTGTTTCAAGAAAATGAAACCAACCTGCAAGCTTTCAGTGCAGACTTAGTGAACACTATTGACCAAATCCATGATTGCTTCATAGGTTTTCCTTTAGAAATTTAAAAACCAAAAAACAAAAGTTTTTGGCTACTACTTTCTAGCAAATTTCAAATGAAGTCAAGAGAAGATTGCTGCCAAACTGTGACCTTAACATGTAAGGGAAGCTGGCCAATAGTGTCTGTGACTACACGCGCTGCCCGTCTCCTTCTCCTTTGCAGTTTCTCCTGCAGAAGATTGCATTTTCAGTGCAACACTTGAGAATGGGTGTGACTGAGTTGCAACAAGGGCACCACTTTCAAGCATTTTAGTCATCGTGTTTTGTGGGTGAGAGAACTGGAAGGTCTTGTGGGGGCAGGAAGGTGAGGTACAAACAGTCACAGAGAGAAGGGAATATGACCTCGTTTTCCCAGGTGACTGGCCCCATTTTCCCTAACAGAAGAAAGCTTGGCAGCATGACTCAAGAATGCCCCTGATTCTCTGCCTCTTCAGGCTCAAACTCCCACCGACTCCATGCAGTGGTCAGGTCAGCCATGGTGCTACCCAAACATTGGACCTGGCTAAACTCTTTTTAAAAATTGTTTTAAAATATTTTTGAGATTTATAATATAATTGCATCATTTTCTTCATTCTTTTCCTTCCTCCATTCTTCCCCCTCCACCTTGTCCTCTTTCAAATTTACAACATATTTTTCTTCAATTGATGTTGCAAACACACATATGTGTATAATAT
>JAQHUG010000230.1:1682075-1726373 GCA_028555095.1 Dicrostonyx torquatus | reverse complement strand
CTCTTGCCACAGTGAGGAGATCAATAATGAGTCAAATAGTATTTGTACAGGGAACATTTTTTAAGAAGAATTGAATCTAAGTAGTTAAAAAACAAGATGGAGGGAGAGACTAAACACACAACATAAAACTTACAATAACTTCTCTCTGCTTGAGCAGGAAGGATGGGGAAGCTGACAGGAGCCGCCAAAGAAGCTGATGATGTTCTCAGCCTGAAAAGCTCTGCGTGTCCTAAACTGCTGAGACGTGACTTAGTCACATCCAAGTTACAGTCGCAGTTACATTCAAGCAGCAAACTGAGACGTAAGTTACCAGCAAGGTGGAGGTGTGATAACGAGTCACCAAGGGCAAGCGTGTGCTAATGCAGCACGTTAGCAAAACACGGTTCCTGTGAAACACTGAAAGCAGAGAGCAGCCCAGGCCATAACTCAGAACCCACCCCAGTGCTCCACTTCCTCGAGCAAGGCGCCACCTCATGTCCGGTCCTCAACCTTCCCAAACGTTGGCACAAGCTGGGGACCAGCTCTTCACACACATGTGCCCATGGGGAACATTTCACATTTCAATCAGCAGAGTGCGTGATTCTTTTCATTGCCCCCACGAGAGAGAGACATGACAAGCATGAAGGGTAGTATGAATGACAGGGCCATTCTCGGTGTACTGTGTTCGGACATCTGCTTTCCTCGTTGCACAGCTCAGAGTGACGCTCACACACGCTACCTGCGGGGAGCTGCAGATCCTGAGTCTCGGGGTCCTCCTTCACAACACTCTCACGCTGCACACTCATATCTACAGAAACTGTTGAGGTTGGGAAGACAGGAAACCATCGAGGGAAAACCCGGGAGGACTTGGATCTGTGCACCTTCATCTGAAGAAACACAAACCCCTGGATGTATTGAGAATCAGCCAGTGCCGAGATTGTTCATGCATGTTAGAACGCCCTCAGAGGGCAACCCAGTTGGCAGGAGGTAGAACATGAGAACCATGGATGGACATAGTAGTCACCTTCCATGGATGCTTGGTCCTCCGTGCTAAGGCCAAGTACTGTGTTTTTTCTTTTAAATGAGCCACATCATTCCATTCTCTAAATTACAGGTTCTGTAATGAATGATAAAATCAACAATATCACATGACACACACAGGAACTGCCCCTGCTCCGCAGCATCTGCTGTGCACATCTGCCTTAATTTTTTTCTTCTAGAAATGAGGGCACCTACTCATTCTCTTGCATTCTGATGTCAAGACAGACCTGCAAATCATTAGGAAAACATGTTATATAACACTTCAAGTGGCCAGTGTGCCAGGCTTCTATGTATCTGTTTTACTTTGTGGAATGATTTCTATTTTAATTGTTTTAAGATTTTTGAGAATTAATTATCTTGAAAAGAGTTTTTCTTAAATGTCTTCAAGTGAGGAGCCTGGAATCAGGTCTGAAATGATGCGTCTTGTCTGGGGAAGGGGGACTGACGTCTGACTTGCTCCCAGGGACGCTCAGATGTTTACCCCGTGATCTGTAGCGCTTACCCTTTAACTGTCTGCTCAGTCACAGCATTCGAGCGGAGTCGGAGCTCTCATTTCCTCGTCCTTGGACGTGATGTTCAGGAAGTGCTGCTCAAACACTAGAGAGAGCTCTCTGATGACCAAAATAATCCTGCTACCTAAAATAACATCCTCCCTGCCACCCCTGCCATAATGCAGCGGCACTGAGGACAGTTAACGGGGGAGAGAGTGGGATGCGGCCAAGCTCTACAGGGAAGAACTATAGAAGAAGGCTTTCAATATGCGTATTTATGGCTGACCTTACCTGTCACCAGCCTCGGACTGGACATGTCATTTGGATAATGTAATAACTGGTTACCAGCCCACTCCAAATGCCAGTTCTTGGGAAGGCGTAGTTTGGGTGTTATTTCTTTCTCTACGTCCCTCAGTGTGTGCATAAGCTTTTAAAATGAAAGTTACATCTTGACAGCTCACCACGAAACTTCTCTATGTCCACATCATCTCTGCTTCTTCCTGGAATCCCCTGGATACCACTTCTCAGTACCCGGCAGGTGGAGGGCACTGATGGCTCTGACATTCAGAGGCTAATTAGCCTTTTGTACGTAATCGCTGCGCGGAACTTGCTCCAGAAACTTATCCATAGCAATGTTCCAGGCTGTTCTTTTTTATCCTGATAGGTGAAAACAAAACAGGAACTAAAAATGGAGTGTGCGGAGCCATCTGGATCTGATGCGGTGCCGACAAGATGGGCTGGCAACTCTTCTAATCCTTGCCGTGCAGCGGGAGGCACCAAGGGCTCAGTAAGCACACTCCATGCAAGGGCATGGAGATACAGACCAAAGGCTGTGCTGCAATTTCTTTGTCAAAGAGCCTTTGCCTAAAAATGCTCAGAACGTGCCTTTAAGTGAGTCTGCATCATCTTGTACGGCAAGTCCCAGCAGAACTCCACGTGTGTCTAACAGGAGCTCTGGAAGAATTCCTTATAGACGTTTGCCTGCGAAACTTTCTGCTATGAAACACAGCAGGTACTAGGAGAGGCAAAAGCTTAGGCTTCTGCAGTCAACTTGATTCTGCGGGGGCAAACCAGACTTTGAAAGCACATAATGTAGGTTTTAAGTCTTAGATTGACCACTTCTGGATGTGTGCCCTTGACCAAGTCTTTACTCCATTGGGCTTCAGGTATCTTATCTGCAAAAATGGGTATAACACTACAAATGCTCAACCTACCTACCCAACAAAATCTGTAGTGTGAAAGTGTCCTGGCCTAACAGCATGAAGTTGATCTCTATTGTTTTAAATAGAAACATTTTACTTTTCTAACTGTAAGTTTAAATTTTTTTTCTGAAAATACATGAACATCTTAGGCAGTTTCTGTTGCCAAAAAAAATTGACTGTTACTGCAGTCTGATCATTTTCTTTTTTTTTTTTCAGTTTTTCGAGACAGGGTTTCTCTGTGACTTTGGAGCCAATTCTGGAACTAGCTCTTGTAGACCAGGCTGGTCTCGAACTCACAGAGATCTGCCTGCCTCTGCCTCCCGAGTGCTGGGATTAAAGGCGTGCGCCACCACCGCCCGGCTTGATCATTTTCCTTTGAAGTCTCTCCTGTGCATACAGTCTGCGTTTACACCGATGGCATTCATACTATACAAGTTGTTTGTAAAGTTGAGGTTTATTTAATGTTATGTGAAAGAATGTACGCTATTATTATTTTCACTGCAGAAAAGGAAGGAACTGATTTAAAGTTGAAGAAACCACGAATACAAGCAGCATATGGCATTTCCTCACTGTGTCAAAGTGAATTATTCATAGCGTTTGTCAGAAATACCCAGTGCTACTGAGTTATTCTGGAACAGAGAGTACAGATTCTGAGGCAGTGATTGCTCCCTGTTCAGTTAAACTTGTTTTCTTTTCTTTCTGGGCACGAGGCAGAGCTCTCTTTCCTGGAGCCCGCTGAGTATGAGAAGAAGGGAACCGTGTTCAATCCCCTCTCAGGTGGTTAGTGAGAAGTATGCCCTTGTGTGGAATCCCTCGTCTGTCCTCGTCTGTCCATGAATGGAAGGCGCCTACGAGCCCGGGTCCACCGCGAGGCAGAGCTGCCGCCAAGCCCATGCTGCCTTCAACGGGAGGAAGAAACGTGTTTTTACTAGGCGGCTGAATTTCAGAAGTTTATATTATAGTAACAAGCTGTGCCTGGCTTAACTAACAAAAGTTTCAGCACGCTTCCCAGTAGCAAATCCAGTCGTTGTGCAGTATTAATGGGAGATGGTGCCAGGACCTCAGCAGATGCCCAAGTCTGCAAACGCTCTGACTCCTCGTATACAATGTCCTAGTATTTGCACAGAACCTAGAGATTGCACACCCTGATTCCATACATTATAGCGTCGGTAAAGGATGTGCAATACCTAGTATAGTGTAGAAGCTGTGCACGGTTCCTCTACTGCACTTAGAGAATGATGGGACGAAGGAAAGGTCGTGCATATTCAATGCAAACACAATTTCCTCAATGATTTTGTTGTGCGGTTGATCAAACCCACTCCCTTGACTGTGGAGGACTGCATAGACCGAAACTTGGAATCAATCCAGAACTTTCTTGACTTATGGAAGAAGCTGAAAATCACTGAGCATTTTAATTTCAGCAGTAAGGAAAACGAATCTTAATCTATGGCACAAATAAATTTCTCTCTACTCCCTTATTAAAAATTCCTAAATTGCTATTTCCAGAGATGCGGTCTGTACCTAAAATTGAGACTGAAAAATGCAAATATCTCTGAGAGGCCACGCATTCATTTTACCCTAAGGTGTGAACAATGGATATAATGTTTACAGTTAAAACTCAGGAAAAGGTGAAAAGAAGCTAAGAAACAGAAAGACTCTAAGAGGGGAAAAAAGGCACAATGAAGAGAAAGAAAGGCAGCCAAATGGATGGCTCAGAGTTCAAATGTTTCGAAGTGTGTCTGGTAACCGTCAGATGAAATACGTCAACTCAGGCAGGTACCAGCTTGGTAAAGATCATGGGCAGAGAAGAGTCCGTGTCAAAGGCTGTGGAGTCTGAGGTTCATGTCACCTGCACCTAACAAGTTGGTTTGTCAGGCATCTTGTAGGACGCTGCGGAAGGCACGGTACTGTCAGACCAGAGGAGAAGCACTGTTCTCAAGGCACAGAAAACCTCTGTACCAGGCACCAAGGAGGACGATGCAGACCGGAGCTAGTGGATGCTGTACGCCGTAAGTTTCACATCTCAGCTCAGAAACCTTGAACTTAGGAAACCTTAGCATCTTATAACAAGCTGAAACCAAACACAACAGACATTCACCTTAAGAGAGACACCATTCTCCACTACACAGAACAGCAACTGGATCTGCTACCAGTTCCAGAAAGGGCCAGCTTCTCTGTTTTTCAGTCCTATTAGACACTCAGTCTTATAAAGCTAGCTCAAGTGCCAGGTTACACAGGACATGCAGAAACGTAAGGGCTTCCTGGAGCATTGTCCATCGCCACCAGCGTGTACGGGCTTAGCATTTCAAATGCGGAAGTCGTAAAAGACGCCAGTGGAAGGAAGACATACGTAGAAATGAGCCATTGAGAAAGCATGTAGTTGGGGCTGGAGAGATGGCTCAGAGGTTAAGAGCACTGACTGCTCTTCCAGAGGTCCCGAGTTCGGTTCCCAGCAACCACTTGATGGCTCACAACCATCTATAATAAGAACTGGTGCCCTCTTCTGGCATGCAGGCATACATGGAAGGAATGTTGTATACATAATAAGTAAATAAATCTTTAAAAAACAAAAGAAAAACCATATAGTTAAGATCCATGTTTTACAATTAGATAGATTTGAAATTAAGTCAGGTTTCTATCAGTTACTACCTATTTGACTTTGGGAAAGTAGCTTGATCTCAGTCAATTTCAGGTCTTTCATTTTTAAAATAGGAATAACACAAGTTGCAATTATTGCAGGAATCATAACTGATGACAAATAAATAAAGCACAGCAGTACACAGCACACACTAATGTCTCAGGACGCATTACATATGATTATCTCACTCGGTGACCATACATATTTCATAATATACATAGTTCATTTCCTTATATTATTAGAAATACTCCCACCATCCTCGCATCCATATTTAATAGATGAGTTTACTAGTTGTATTATTTCTTTTCCACACTCTGTGATGCCCATAATCATAAGCCACTTTGACACACTAGCCTTCCTGCTGGCCACAGACACCAGCACATACTGGTTGCTCTCCATGGAAATCCCGGCTCATCATTTGTCATCAGCGTGTGACCCACTCCCTGGCCACAGTTTAAGTGCCACACTCTCCAGCCGCCCTTTGGAAGTATTTTGAGGTGGTTTGCATGCTGTGCAAAAGCTACACTAGAGTATGCGTCTGCGTGCTCCTTCCCTACTTGAACTCCGTGAGGGTGAGGGCAATCCACACGGCTCACTCCTCATCGGAGGACGTGATTCAGCTTCAGAGATACGGTGTGTTTGAGAAACATGTTAGCTTTCCAAGATTGCAATAAATACCTGAGATAATTCAGCTTCTGAAGGGGAAGGGATTGATTTATGCACTTCCGTCTGTGTTCCAGTGCCCTGTGGTAAACAGCCCATTGTGGTAGGGCACAAGTGACCTGGCAAAGCCGTCCACCTTATGACTGGAGAGCAAAGAGTGAGGGAGCGGGGTCCCACAATCCCATTGGTGGAATGCCTCAATGACCTTAAACCTCCTACTAAGTGCCACTTCTTGAAGATTCCATCACTTCTGAGTGATGCCAGTTTGGTAGTCATGTATTTAGACACGTGGGAGTTGAGAGAATATTTAATGTTTTCAACTATAGCTGGCAGTGTACTGTATAAATTCATTTTAAGTGTGATGTTCAGTAAATTGTTTTAATTTGTACAAGAAGACCAACTCGTGATTGTTGAGTAAACATCATCTTTACGCTTCCGTTAAATTTGGGGTGCACTTTCTGAGACAAGGTCTAGTGCTGTAGCTCAGGTTGTCCTGGAGCTCACTGTGGAGCCCAGAGTGGCCTAGACTGGTGGCTATCCTCCTGCCTCAGCCTTCTGAGTCCTGGGATTACAGGGATGAGCCACTATGTCCAACTCTCAGTTCAGTTTTGCAAATTAAGGGTAATCATCATACTCATTATGTATAATCGGTGGAAAACACATTTAAAAGCTCTCAGCACCGAGCACCTGGCATATACCAAATGCTCAGTAAATGTTAACTATTAATCAGAAGCCAATTAAAGTCCCTGCTGGCCGCAAAGCAGAGCGCTGCTCAGCTTCTCTTTAGGAGCATGTGTCTCCTGACTACTGGCATTCGGGGCTTACATGGTGCTAATGTCCATGCTTCTGTTCCCCTAGAGCTGTCCACAGCCTGGGAATGGGCAGGGGCCGTCATTGCAGGGCAACTGTTAAAGAGAAAACTGCCCTCAGGTCTGCGCTTTGGCCAAAATGAAGGTTTCTTGAGACTGTTCTATAATCTGGTTTCCTCTTGTCCTTATCCCTTTCCATAGAACAAAGCAAAACTTCTGCCTGCTCATTCCTGGCATTCCGCCAGTGAACACAGGTCTGATGCCACCCTAAACTTCTGCTTTTCAGAAAACTAAAATTAATATAGGAAGACTGGAATGCGCAGAAGTGGTCTGGGGGCTGCTTACTTGCTACTCAGAAGACAGGGGCGACTTCTCCTAAGTCAATGTGCACACACTGGTGCCAGTGCACAGGACAGTCTAGCTGCTACACATCTCTGCAGTGTCTCAGCTTCAAAAAGCATCTTGGTGGATCAAACATCCTGGAAGGGCAGTGGTCCAGGAACCTGGAAGGTACGGGGAGTAGTCACTACAAAGAGGGTCGAGTCAGCTCACTATTTCTAGGATATTGAGGAGTAAAACCTATACAGAAAAACAGCAAGGAAGACGGTGCCATAAATAAATAAATAAATGAGGGAGAGCCAAAAGAACTTTCTGGTTTGTTTCAAAGATTTAGCAGAAGCTAGACTTATGACAGCTAGAGACACATGGCACAGAGAAATTCAGATGTCCATTCAAGGTGGGATGTTCTGTCAAGCCTAGAGTTTGGGCTGTAAAAAGCTGGCACGATGAAGCACGGGACAGATTCTAAGAACAGATGTTCTTGTGTGGTTAATCTCTGTGGATTTTAACTATAGTGGCTTGATTGACAGGTCAGTCTGTCATCTATGTGACATATGTGACAGACATTGTAAAGCCCCTACAAGGGCATGTGGCACCTGCCAATATCTTGCCTCCCCTTGGTACTAGCCTGTCACTAGAATGAAACATTAGTGTATCTCAGGATATTCCTGACCTTACAATGCAGAAGAGTGACGGAATCATTAAAGTTTAGCCTTGAAACTGCAGGATTAATCCAAACTGCATTTGAAAATGGACCTCGAGGCTGAATAAGACAAAGGACAGTGAAAAGTTAGGGGAATGGTGAAGAGAGAGGCTGGGTTCAGTTCTACAGCGGAGATCACTGATCTGAAGATGATCACGTGGTGGTACTTGCCCAACAGAAGGCTGAAACTCAGTTACAACTAAAACATCTGTTAGGGCAGTCAATATCAATGGACACACAGAGTTACAGGGGTTAATGCAGTACATCTCTAGAGTCAGAACACATGTGCACCCAGTAAGGATGCTGGGTCTTTCTATAGCTATAAAAAGGCAGAAGCAAAGACCCATAGACATTGTTACTGTGGACACGAGTCACTTGTTTTTCTTACTGCTATGGCAGAACACGAAATGGAACCAACTTAATGGAGGAAGGGTTTCTTTTGGCTCACTCTTCAGAAGATACCACTTCATCAGGAAAAGAAAGTGTGGCAGCTAGAGTAGCCATGTCCTTGGCAGCAGGAACCTACAGTAAGGTGGACTCACACCCTGATGGATTAAGAAGCAGAGAATGGGAATGGGCTATAACCCTCAAAGACCTACACTAGCACCATAGAGCTGCTGGCTAATGCCATGTCCCAAATGTTCTGGAATTCTCAAAATGACATTACCAGCTCAGAGCCAAGTGCTCTGACTCTAGACTCAGGAAGGACATTTCACACCCAAGCTATAATGGGGCAGGTTCTGTACTATAATCTACAGACTATGGAATCAATATCCATTTAGGTCTCATGTCTAGTAGCTCTCATAATAATCGAGTCTTTTCTTTTCTCTCCAGTACTGTCATCAAAGAAGTGGTGTTAATTTTCCTTTGGAAAGAAAACACGGGAGAGTCACTCCAGATTTTTCTTCCAGTTTCCAAATCCCTTCTGGCCACTGGATATTAGAACTGAACAAAGTACTATGAGGCACATCAAAATAATAAGTGTGGGTGAGATGATTTAGAATGGACAGCCAACAAGCCCATGGATAAGTACCATTGAAAACCCAACTGATTTGGAAGTGCTTTTGTATATGTGCTGCTTTTATTGGTTAATGAATAAAGAATCTGCATTGGCCTGTGATAGGGCAGAGTTGAGCTGGGCAGAGGAGGGGGTGCTAAACTGAAGGCTGGGAGAAAGAAGGCAGAGTCAGGGAGATGCCATGTAGATGCCAGAGAGGAAAGATGTGAGCTGCCAACTGGAACCTTGCCAGTGGGCCTCAAATGTTATGGTCAAATATAAAATAATGGAAATGGATTAATTTAAGATGTAAGACTTAGCCAGAAATATGCTTAAGCTATTGACCAAGCAGTGATTTAAATAATATCATTTCTGAGTGATTAATTTGTGGTCTGGGCAGCCGGGAACAAACAAGCGGCCTCCCACAACACCCAACTACCTTGCTAAGGCCTGGAGTTCGCTCCATTTATCTCCCTCTTCTTTGCCATCAGGAAGAACAGCCCAGGCAGCAAGGACAGCAACTCCCTGAATTGGGGGGGGGGGAATCTGCCTCTTTAGGACATAAGAGGAATGATTTCCTAGGCACTATGGGCAGCAACTCCAACTCTGAACTTAAGAGCTCTCTGGCTCTCTAAGGGATACCATCAGAAGCCATAACAATGTGTTCTTTGGTTCTCTTACTTTAGGGAACAGGGTTGATTGGCAGCACCAGCTACTTGCATTCTCGTAACACCCCACACGCCTGCTGAGATGATCCTGCCCTAGCTGCCAATGCGGTGAATGACCCCACTGAAGATATTCTGCAGGAGCATGCACCCAGGACATGGTATAGTGGTATTTTACTCATGTTTAAATAAATAAAGCTTGCCTAAAGATCAAAAGGGTAAAGCTAAACCACTAGAGGTCACACACTTTTAATCCCAGGATTTGGGAGTCATACACCTTTAAACCCAGCACTAGAGGGAATATAAAATGAGAGGAGAGAGAGGCTGAGTCTACTTAGTTTGTGGTCACCCAACCTTGGTAGGGGTTAAAACTCCCCTATTAACTAGCCTCCTTTTTTTTCTGGTTTTTGGTTTGAACCCCAATATCTATCTCTGGGTTCTTATTATTTATGCTACATCATGGGACCCCTGTGATGAGTGACTGGCTTGACATCTCTCTATGATTGCAATGATAGCTTGCCGAGTTCCACACAGCCATCCGATTTATCCTAACCCGAGGTCCTGGTTCTTCCTCTCTTGCCTCATGTGTACGACACACGTTGTTCTGAAGCCTCTCCCCACACATCTTTGTTTCTCTCCTGCATCCTCCATATGCACTTCTCCAACGAACCCTTGAATTATGACGACCGTGTGGGTATCTGAGTTCAGCTGTGTATCAGGAATTCATTACCTAATGCAAAACAACTTCTGTCATTTCTAACAGGAAATCTTATTATGGAAAAGGTGAAGCTTCCAGCATTCCCTCATTCAGAGTGAGTAAGTAGAAAACAGGGTGACCCTGAGGAACCAGGACTAAACTTGAAAACAGTCACAGTTTCTCTAAATGGGGCCTTGTGTTTTCCTGCAAGCTGCAAACGGAATGCTCGAATACACTGTCCTGGCATTTGGGTGACTTACCGTTCTGTTCTTGTAAACATGAATATGGAATACAGACACTCTAGAGAATGCAGAATACACCTTTTCCTGTGTCAAGTATCAGCTCTAAGCCAACTGCACTGTTATCGGTGTGGGTGGGGACTGTCATGAACGTGAATCCTCGCGCCCTCCTTAGGCCAGCAGCAGCAGAACCTGCATTTGGCAAGGCCCTTGAGAGATATCTTGGATCAACGGACAGGGGTCTCTGGGAAGATGACTTGGTTTTCTCTCTCTACAACTTGCTTGCTGACAAATGGCTTAGCATCTCTGCACTTTAACCTCCTCAGCTGCTGTGAGAAAACAACACGCCCATTCTCCTCTCAGCCCATCCTTTTTTGATTCTTTCTTAAATTCCTTTCATCATGGTTTAGAGGGTTTCTGGTGTGTTAGTGCTGTGTTTCTGTCCTTACTAGAAACCTTTATATAAAGCACTCCAACATCTGTAGGCATCTACACCCTGGACCATATGTTTGGGAAAGATGGGCACAGGAATCAGCTTGGCTCCTCTGGCCTCCGACCCCTGATCTCCGAGTTCATGCTCCCTCGCTACTCCATGTGGTCACTGTGGCCACAGTCCCACAGACCCAGGAAGAGACTTTACCCCATCCTCAGCCCCTTAGCCCCACTGCATATCCATACGAGCATGCCTCAGTGATTCCATATGGTTCACTCTAAAGAATGTTCAACATCCTTAGCCACCAGAGAAATACAGATTAAAGCCTCACTCCAGTCAGAATAGCTATCAATGACAACAAACACCAGGTACAGAATGTTGGGAAAGGGAAAGCCTTCCATGGTGCTATTGGGAGTGTAAACTAGTGTAACCACCTTGGAAATCAGTTCCAAGAACTTAAAAACCCAGAAATGAAAGTACTATATGACTAACTTGTCCACTCCTGGACATATAGCCAAGGACTCCATATAATACTATAAAGACACCTGAATATCTACATAATTATCTACATATTTATTGCTATCTTCTTTCTAGTAACTAGGAAAAGGAAGCAGCCTAGATGTCCATCCTAGATGAATAGTGAAGGTGTGGTACATATACACGGTGGAATTTAGTTTACCTATTAAGAAACATGATATTTGCAGGGTATGGGTGGATCTGTAAACAATGGTATTGAATGAGGTAACCCAGACTCATGAGGACCAGTGCCACATGTTTGGTTCCATACGCACACCCTAGAGTCAATGTTTTCATTTTGCTTGCTTACCTTGAAGTACCTGAGAAAGCCAGGAAAGCGGGGGCAGGGTCCATGTCGGATTCCTTAAAGGAAGGGAATGGTAGAATACAAGTGTAAATGGATGGCGAAAGATAATACTGAACATGAAAGGGTTAATAAGGCAAAGGCTGAGGGCCTGCGTACAAGGGAGAGTCAGCAGAACTGAAGGGCGCATGAAGAAGCCAGATGGAAACCTACTCTATTGTAACTCAATTTAAAGTACAAATGAAATATTGAATGAACGCTCAATAAAGATGACACGGCTGGGTAATGGGGCTTTCGGAAGCAGTGGGTTACTCAATGAGGTGCCAGGGAGAGCATATCAGAGAGGAGACAAAGGCTATCAAAATCAGATTGGCTTTTGTCTGCCCTCTTGGTTGCCCCCCAGAACTAGAGACTGTGACCCTAATATGAAAAGCCCCATGTGCCACAGGTGCAAGATAAGAAGAAAAGTTAGTTGAGATGAGGCTGGAGCCTCTCCTAAGGGCAGGAAGATGCGTTGTTGGCTTCCGGGGGAACATATTCCAGCTGAAACAGAGAGAAAGGCTGCCGAAAGCCATCTTCTGGGTGTGGCACAACCATTGTAATCAGGAAGTTACACCAGCTGTAGCTACCTGGCCTCCGTCTGCACGTGATGAGCTAGACATCAATGTGCACGACTCAATAATCACTCATAGAGCGGATGGGTCATGACAGACCCTGGGAAATGGGGAGTGGTGGCATTCGGTTGTTTATCACGGCTGAGCACACCAGTTCCAGTGGATAGATCTAAGCCCCTGGTCACACAAAGGGCCTTGGCTAAATTCAGTGCATCACAAAACAAATGGACATGAAAGAGAATGATAGTTTCAGGGAATGGGGAATATGGAGATGGGATGAAGATAAAAGATGATGAGAGGGATCATATTCATTGTATAAACACTTATAATAGTCAAAGAACAAAGTTAACTAATTAAAAATATTCAATAATTTTGTTGAATGAATGTGAACATTATTTGACTTAATATTTCTCACCGAATGCCCCATCAGATTCCAGGTCACCATCTAAGTGAATAACCAATGTGTGGGTGACTTGCTTGTGCAAACTCTCGGCTGTGCTAGTGAGGTGTTAGAGTGCACACAACTGCTGAGACACAATTTCCTTTCCGGTACCCTCCACTGTGCCCTCCCATTACCTAGCAAACAAAGTCTCACTCTAGCTGATCTCTGAAGACTCAGCCCGAAAACTGCCTAATAGGACCCCAATGCACAGACTCATTAGACCAAACATTTGTTATTACATAGTTAAAGGCACGGATACATGATTTAATGTGCTCCCCTCAAGGAATGTGTAAGACGCAGCTCCCTAAAGAGCAGAGTTGACCTAAAAGGGCTCCCTAGTTCTTCTTGTTCATCCTAATGAAACCCAACCACAGAAGGGTGAAGAGGCTTGGGACAGATGCCCTGAAGCAAGGCTTTGAAAATTTTTAATCTCAAGCCTCGTTGCAGCTCAATTATTCATTTCATCACAGACGTCTAACGTCTCTATCCATTTCCTAAAAATAAATATGCATGAAGTTTGGACCCCAAAATTAAACTCTGGGATTTTTTGAGGTTGATTTTTAAATGAAGCCAGATGATAGCAAATTCAAGTACTGAATATAAATGTATGTGACTGTAAAATTGAATCACTTAGCACTCCCCACACTGGAAAAAAGCTCAACCTTTCCGCAAACCATCCTCTCTTGCAAATTCTGTCTAATTTTCTGACCCTAAACCTTGATGGAGCTGGTAATCTAAATTGTGGTTCATTGTTTTATCTTGAGTTGATCCCATAATATTACAAAAAAAAACCAACACTTTGGGGATTGTATTAACAGCCCTTCCTCTTAGGAAATAACAATGAATGCCAACATTTATATACTCAGAAGGCAGATTCCAAACCCCAAAGTATTCATCCAGTTCCAGCAGCATCTTAAGATTTATGATCACAATAACAACAGCTCATAGTGGAACATGAACTGCTAACTTCTTGTCTCCTGCCAGGGTGTTTAGAGATTTAGAAAGCCCAGCAGGTTGGAGGGCAAAGGCTGAGTGACTTTGGATAAAGCAAAGCAACTTTATCAATTGACTTTTAATGATCAGTCACTATGCATTTGAGATATCCAAAAGAAGATTTCCTTGTGGTAATTAGCATACCCACAGCTTCCTTCTGAAGGCAAGCACGGGAGACTATCTTGTGCATGGTCCCATGAAGGGTCCAGAAAAAGTAATGACAAGACTGTAGGCATCTGACGTCAGAGTCTATACCTGCAATAGCTTGGGTGGTGAATTTCTCCAAAGGTCGACGTGCTGGAGACTTGGTCTTCAGGGTAGTACTCTTGGAAAGTGATGGGATCTTTGGAGGTTGGGCCTGGTAGGATGACCCTAAGCTATTGGGCATGTGCTCAACCAAGTTACCTTCATTTTTCTCTTTTCATTTCCTGTTGTGAAAACAAATGGCTTGGCTTTGGCAGGAGCACCTGCGGTGAGATGCTGCCTCCTTACAGGCTCAAGGCAGACGAGTCAACCAGTCGTGCAGTGAGCTGAAATGAATCTTTCTCTCTTCACAGGCAAAGCAGACTAATGCCACGCTCTTAAGAGTGACACGTGTCCTAATGAAGCCTAAGTCTTCCGTGTCTGTTGCTAGATTGGATAAGAGCAGCTCCTTCTACATTATCTTCTACCTCTACCAATGAGTTAACCGTGTATTGCTGCCTCTCACTCTGAATGTTACACTTTGACATGATGGTCCTAGTGGTGGGGTGATTTTATTTTGTTTGGCTTGAAACAAGGTCTCACTTGTGCTAGCTGGCCTTGAATTCCTCCTCAGTAGCTGTGACTAGGTGTGCAATACACTGTCCAGCTTAGATCTGTATCAGTGATAATAACTTAGCTTCATTGATCCGAGGAGCTTTCCTGCCTTTGATAACTAGGACCACATAACTTCAGTTTGAGTCTTGGGTTCATACCTTACCCACAGTTAAATGCCATCCTTACCCTTCACCAAGGAAACTTCTCTTTGCAACACATGGGGACAACTGCAGAAAACAGCAACAAATCCTAAGCAGAGCTGCGGAGCCCAGCTCCAGCGGATATATCTACAAAACGCTCTCACCCCTAAATCTCAGGGAACATTGTGGGAAAGGGGGCTCAAAGACTTTGAGAGCTGAATCGCGGACTTAGCTGTGAGGTTGCGTCTCCTAGTAACGATCAGAAGCTGCAGCCTTATCATCTCACCAACATGACTGCCTGAAGATGAGCTAAACAAGGACGACTCCAATAAGCGTGTCAACCTGGGTGGAGAGATCAGGAGGGCTTAGTCCCCTCCTTAGACTCAATTGTTCTCATCTACCTGACTCCCAAACCCAATCTGATCTTCAGCTGAACTGATCCGAATCTTTACCCATCTCCCAGACCAGTCATCCTTCAGAGGGATCTCCCACACGGTGGACACGATGATGAACCTCTCTCAGTGCCTAAATACCTCCCTGGAGGGGTTTCCACACCCCTATAGAGCTGTGCCCAGCAACTTGGCCTCCTCGTTTGTTTTGAACCACGTAGATGTTATTGATAAACCAGTTCAAATGATTCTTAAAGGTTTATTTTTTTTCTATGTGCATGGGTGTTTTGTCTGCAGTTATACATGTGTGAGCGTGCCAGGTCCCCTGGAACTGGAGTTATGACCATGTGTGAGCTGCTGTGTGGGTGCTGGGAATTGAACCTGGGTCCTCTGGAAGAGCAGTCAGTAGTCTTCGCTGGTGAGCCATCTTTTCAGTGCCCCCAAGTGCAAACAATTCAGTTTTAAGTCTGTCCAAATGATTCCCAGCAGTCTTCTGCTAAGGTAAGTTGAAAGTTTTCTAGTTTTCTTAAGTGGTAATAGAGCTTAGCAGCATTTTACCTATAAGCCCAGGTACAGTAGATGCTGCTATGGTTTGAACTAGCACATCCACTCACAAGGTTCTGTCTTTGATGATGGCCCATGAAGTTATCTACAAAGCAGTCACAGTGTTCACAAAATAGCTTGGAGACCAGGCACAGGAAAACCTATCAACCTGTTTCTCTACCCCTATCATTCCCGTTTGCTCTATTGTTCCAGAAAGTACCTTTGGAAAATGGAGATATAATAGATTTCTTTTTTAAAAGAATTAGCCAGGCATGGTGGTACATACCTTTAACCCCTGCTTGGGAGGGAAGGCAAGACATCATGAGTTGACTGGCTAATAAGAGACCTGGGCTCAGAAAAATATCATGGTTTTGTCTTACTAACTAGAGGGTAAAATTCACACTCCTTCCCATGAATTTATCCTCTTAACCAAGCACACCATCACTACTCACAGCCCCGTTCACACCACAGTGCCCTGTTCACACCACAGTGCCCCGTTCACACCACAGTGCCCCGTTCCCACCACAGTGCCCCGTTCACACCACAGTGCCCCATTCACACCGCAGTCACACAGGCCTTTCAGTCTCAGTCCTCACGCTTCTCGTGGGGTATTCCAGTACTGCAGCTTATAAACTTGGTTTGACTATGGCATAGCCTTGATGGTAATGGACAGGTATGCCACTTACTTCTCTAATTCCAGTACTGCCCATCCAAATGGCAGTGTGACCCAGCAGAGTGCGATCCCTCAGACTGAAGGAGGAATACAGTCACTCATTTCGGTCAGAGCGGTAGTATACATAGGCTTGGTTTTCCCTCAGTGATCACATTTCGACTGGCATTTATAAACGTGTCTGGTGGAAATTTGATAACCACCTATTTTACTAATGGTCAGTGTACTAGTATTCTATTTTCTTTCTGAGAAGCAGTGTGGGTTGCAGTTTACAGGTCATCACGGGGAAAATCAGCAAGAAGTGGAGCAGGAACTGGGCAGCAGGAACTAAAGCAGAGACACAGAGGAATGCCACTTCCTGGCTTTTAACCAGGCTCATATCCAACCAACTTTTTATATAGCTCAGGCCTGCCTAAGAAAAGTTCCAACCATAGTGGGCTGGCTTCTCTTATGAATTAGCAATCAGGAAAATGTTCTTAGACAAGCCCCCAGGACAATTTCACAGAAGCATTTCCACAACTGAGGTTCTCGCTTTCAATGTACAACCAAGAGTAGCTACCACAACCAGAAAATATTGTCCTACCTTCAGTTTATAGAGCATTCACAGGAATGATCAATATAGAAGTGTTTTGAGAATTATTCTATTTTATGTCTTATATAACTAAAGCCAGATAGTAAAAATATGATGTGTTTTATGGCTAAAAATATGATCAATTAAAGAGAACATAAGCAAAGCCTCAATTTATGAACAACAAAAAACAAATTTTGCAGTTAATTAATGCTAAAGTAGAGCAGTTTGTTCTGGGATTTTTATGATAAACCTCATGAAAGACATTGTTTCAAATTAGATCTGAAAGGCAGACCTGATTTACATAAGGGGAAGAAAGGGGGATTTCAGGCCAAAGAAATAATGCGAGCGAAACCCAAAGGTTGAAAACGGTCTGGTCTCTGAGTGCAGCAGGAAGGGAATGAACTGGAAGGCTGAGGCAACCGAAGGTGCGCCAAATCCAGAAATCATTTCCAGCTTCTTAATAAACCATGAAACTTCATAGAAGTTTATGCTATGTGTCCTTTTATTCATTCATTTCTGTTTAAATGATGTAAAATTGGTATTGAAGAAAGGACAGTTAAAAATTAGGATCTGGCTGGAAAAGCAGGAAGCCAGTGCAGAACTGAAGTTCAGTGGGTGACTAGGCTGGCTCAGGGCATCCGGAGTTTTGAGTATCTGGTTTTCATCAATAGAAGAAAGAAAGTATGATACTCAATGAGTACAAAATTTTCATCTTGAGTAATACGATAATAATGCTGTTTTGACAGATACAGGATCTAACTTGAATGATGAAAAATAGTCTTTTTCTTTTTAAAAATATGTCATAATAGAAGAGGCCTCTTAACTGGGTTTCTTTAGAAAACAGAGCTGAAGGCAGTGATTAAGGCAAGGATGCATTCTCCGGGAGGAGGTGGGGAAGAACTAATGATGAGATAAGGATGCTCCGTGAGGCAGAGTCACCAGGACAATGGACACAGCCCTGTTGCCAGGGCATCCACAGGACCTTCCATAGAGGATTTAAGAGTAGAAAAGGCTTCATATCAGGATGTGTTCAGGAAGAGGCCAGGCTTCCGTTACTCCATGGGATACTAATCCTCCTTTCATCTAGACTTTGGGTTTCACTGTGAAGAGGTGAGGAGGCCTGGAACTCCAGGATGTGCTTGGCCAGCCCACAGCAGCAGCTAGGGTGAGGACACCAGCAAACCCAGAATGGAGACAGGTGACCAACTGGGTGACTTTGTGGGGAAAGATAGGCATCAGATGAGCTTTGACATAAGGCAAATCTCTAGTGGAGAAATGATTCCTCCAAGGAATATCACAGGCAACTGAACATAGGAATAAAAACCCAGAGGAACCTTGAAATGTGTGCAGTCATAGTTCACAGTCTGGTCCACCCTGGAAGCATGAAAACATAATAGAAGGGGGAGGTAGGAACATATCATTGGGCATGAGGAACAAAGGGGGAAACAAGGAAAGGGGAAAAACTGGATGTGACCACATTAAAAACAAAGAGAGTAAAGCCTTGGATCCAGTACTGTGGCATGTTCAGGCTGATGTGCTCCAATAAGTCAGGGCGCAAACAAGAGGAGCATCATTTCTCACAGTTCTGGAAGCTGTGGAGTCTAAGACAAAGGTGCAGAAGGCTTGATGTCTGTCGAAACCGAGCGCTGAGCTCTGGTACCCAGACTCCCAACATATGGAAATGCTACGACATCAACTCAGGTTCCTTTCACTAAGGCATTCACCCTATTCTGGGGATTGTGTTCTCATGCTCTAAGTTATTGCCCGCTAATACACTACCTTGTGGGTTGAGACTTTAAGATAATAACTCAAAGTGGCAATGGAATACAAGCATCCCAGCCACCCGTATTCAAAGGATTTTTTTCTTGTGGACCCATGCCCAACCTGGCAGAGTGATCCAAAGGAATGGGGGTAAGTAGGAGATGGAATCTACCATTCAGGCAGTCGTGTTGTTTAGTGCAATGGACTATTTTCATATCACCGAACTAGGTATGGGATAAAACATTTCTTTGTGATCCCAAATTTTATGATTATTATGGCATTAGATTTGGGATCTATACCGAAGGTTCTGAGGTGCTCACGTGGAGCTTGGCTAACAGGATTCAGAAAGCTCAGAAGCCAGATCAACATACAACATCCTGTCTCCTGTCTCAAGGGAGTGGTTGGGGGTTGCAGACCGTGTTGCCACTGGGTGTGGTTTCTGCTGTGGGAGAATGCTCTTGTACACTGTAAAGGTTTGTGACTCATATTGGTTTAATAAAATTCTGATTGGACAGTAGCCAGGCAATAAGTTTAGGTGAGCAAACAGATGAAAGGAATTCTGGAAAGAAGAAAGGCAGAGAGACACAGTTGCCACCCAGACACAGAAGAAGCAAGATAAGAATGTCATACTGAGAAAAGGTACCAAGCCATATGGCTAAACATAGATAATAATTATGGGTTAATTTAAGTTGTAAGAGCTAGTTAATAATAAGTCTGAGCACATAAGCCGAGCAGTTTATAATTAATATAAGCCCCTGTGTGTTTCTTTGGGACTTAATGGCTGCAGTACTGGACAAGATACAAATTTCCATCAACAATTGACTAGAGAGGAATGTAAGACAGAAGGAGACAGGTTTCAGTCTCAGTCTCATTCTGAGGACTCCTGGAAGTTGGTTTGCTATTTTTGAACTGAGATAGAGGTAAGAGTCAGTGATTGGTTGTTTTGCTTTTCTGGTCTTCTGGTTGAACCCCAACACCTGTCTCTGGGTTTTTATTAATCATGTTCCATGTTTCAGTAACAAAGTAAATCTAGGGAATTTGGAAAGATCAGAGTATGAAAAAAATGCAGTTCAAAGGACACCCAGAGGAATGGAGAAGTCAGGTCATAGAGGCAAATAAATAAATCCTTGAAAGTAAAGCTTTCTTGTTATATTTACAGAATCGGGGCTAAAAATAAGATAGGATCTGACTTTCACTGTTCTCTGAGAGATAAGCAGGTAGAAATGTAAACTGTTATGGGAAGTCCTTCTGTATATGTGTTGTTTTTATTGGTTAATGAATAAAGCTGTTTTAGCCAGTTGTTTAGCAGAGTAAAGCCAGGCAGGAAATTTGAACAGAAATAGAGAGAGAGAGAGAGAGAGAGAGAGAGAGAGAGAGAGAGAGAGAGAAGGCAGAGTTGAAAGAGACACCTTGTAGTCACTGAAGGAGAAAGATGCCAGAACATTACTGGTAAGCCACAGCCTCATTACGATACATAGATTAGTAGAAATGGGTTAATTTAAGATTTAAGAGCTAGCTATGAATATGCCTGAGCCATTGGCCAAACAGTATTGTAATTAATATAGTTCTGTGTGATTATTCAGGTGTGGGTGGCCAGGAAACAAAAGTGCAGCCTCTGTTTACAGTGAACTTTAGGATCAAACTGCCTGAGCCCCAAACGTAGCTTTGACCATGGTGAGAAAGTGTGTGACTCCCCTTCTCAAGTTCTTCACTTAAAAACTGTCTTAATGATAGAACCCATCCATCTCACAGGGATGCAGTGAGCCAAGGTCCACATCAGCTGGCCTCATACATAGCAGAGTGCCAAACACATAATAGCAAAGTCGATTGCAGCCCATGTTCTCATCATGTCTCGAAACATTTAAGATTGACTTAATAATATTTCCCACTCTTTCTGACCTGGGCATCCAAACGTCATCCTAATCTTTACTTCTCAGCACCTGTACTCCTCCCACAATAATCAAATTGTCCTGTGACTTGTCTGTAAGTACTACAAATACATCTACCTATTGCTCCAGGCCATTCTTCAGCCTGGAGCTCCTAAGCAGTGCCAAGTATGGGCTGCCAGTTCCAAAACGCACACTACAGAGTGGCTGTAAAGCTGTGGAGCTGCATACACAGCTTGGCATATTTTACATACGTGTACCGGTAGCATGTTTTTGTCTGACCGTCTTAGATGTCGTTTTACTGATATCCAACCATAAGAGAGACACTTTTATGAACACACTCATCCATGTGCACTTCCCTCACTCAAGTATCATCATTACATCACAAAATTCTACAATTTCTGTTTCCCATGTACATCCCAGCACCTCGTGTTTCATTTTACTATCATATTTCTGTTATTGAAGAGGACACATTGTTCATCTTCTTCATCAATAAATACTTCCCAAGTCCCCACTTGCTTTCATAGGAGCATAAAGTAAACATAATTCATTTGGTTTTATCCTGGGATGTGGAGAACTTAAGGAATGAATGCTCCCATCTTCCATCACGGACACTTTAGACAAAGTTTCACAGAGCCTGCTCATCTGCTCGTGCCTCTTTCCAATTCTATATACAGCCCCACTTCTCAGTCTCTCAATTACAACCACTTTCAGTTTCTTAAAAACAACTTCACCCAAGTCTTACTTAGGTCTCTGCTGCTGTGATGAAAACCATAACTAAGGGTAACTTGGGGAGGAAAGGGTTTCTCTGACTTAAAAGTCTGATCATAGTCCATCACTGAGAAAAGACAAGGTAGGAAATGAAGCGGGGCAGGAACCAGAGGCAGGAGCTGAAGGGGGGGCCATGGAGGACCATGCTTGTGTTGCTTCTCATGAGTCACCCTGCTCTCTCTTACCACCCAGGGTCAAATGGAGAACTGGCCCCAGTAGACTGGACCCTCCTCTATTAATTACTAATTAAGGAAATACTTCTGCAGACTTGCCTAGCAGCGGTATGATACAAGCATTCCTCAGATTCCTCCTTCGGTGTGACAAAGAACTAGCTGGGAGGCATTGTGTGCGCAGTCTCTCAGAACCGAGGCTGCCTTGCTGCTCTGCGGTCGCCCGTCACTTCACCTCCCCCTTGCCCTCTGCCCAAGGCTGACTTCCTCTCTTCTACAGGTCTCACGACGCTTCTGCTCTTCAACTCACGTGTCCTCATGTTTCCCCGCTTCGTCAGCAACACCTAACCCCACATTGGGGCACTTGAGAGAAAATCAATGAAGCACTTTTTAAAAACATACTGAAGGCCAAGTTCCAGAGCGGGTCAAGCTGTGTCCCCTAAGTGGGCTGACGCTCTATGCAGGAGGCATTCCTAAATGCCAAATGGGCTCATCCTTGAAGAACTGCCACGACGGAGGAGTAGTTTGATTTTTGCTGAATTTTTTAAGTGAGAAGAACATTGAAAGGCTTTTCATGGACTAGCAATCGGTCGTTGTTAACCCTAATATGACAAAACCACTTCATTTTGTGTAACAGCTCCTATTTCTTGGCAAAAATGTTCCCATTTTATATAAATTGTACATATATTTGCTTGATGGTGTTTTACTCAGAATCACGCCACATGTGTCTTATTGAACTGATGCACAGTTCTTACAGCCTTTACTTTACACAGCGGCACAAGTGCTTCCAAAGTACTAACAGAGGAAAACACCAGCAAAGCAATAATCCAGTAAATTTATGTGAAAAATACTGGGCGCAGAAATGAGGCAGAGATGGAAGAGAAAACAGGGTTCCACCAATATGCAATGTGAATATATATGCTGTCATAGTTTATTACAAAGGCCTGCACATAACTGAACTCCATATACTAAAGATATCAAATTCTCTAGCATAGGTTAATCCATGCAATCGTGTACACTTACATATTTTAATATTTCTGTTCATATTTTAATTATTTTCCACAATATATAATCCATATAATGACAGTCAATGGCATTTCTACTGGTTTACATATTCATTGCTGTGCTTAGTACACTCCTACTTTCATATAAAAACATCTTCCTGGAAAACAGTGTGTTGTGTTATGCTGACAGCGTCCTTACATTTCCTGTGTAACATGTCCCTTAATTGCATGATTTCTCCCCTTGTGCTTGATTTAATCTTGTGTTGTGTAAGTATATTCTTTGATGTACCCCGCAATGCTGAAATCTCCTGCCAATGCATTTTTCAAACTGTAGCCCTTTCTTTAAGGGATTCCTGGACTCCTAATGTTCACATTGCTGAAGAACGGAGTCTTGAGCAGGGAAAGCTGAACCACGTCACCCTTCTGAAAGCAAAATGCATGTACATGCTGTTTGAAGACATTGTCAGCAGCTCTGTTTTTCAATTTACCATGTTTTCTCAAAGCAGTTCAGTAATGAGGAAAACAGGCAAGTCGGGATGAAGCAGAACGCAGCACAAGAATTGAACATGAATTAAATAATCCCACCCTAGCTCCAATAGGGTATACTAAGGTTTTTCTTTATTAAATGGGAAACTCACAAAACAGGAATGGGGGGGAGGCGATATTTAGGTGTGGAGCACGGGTGGGACCATGACTTTGTGGTACCCAATGCCATGTCTCAACCTAGTTCAGCCTCTCAAAGGCCATTGGCTGAAGGAGGTTCCCCATCATCAGAGTGGCTGGGCTGCTTATAAGTAATAAAACTGTGTTGCATTGGCAGTCAAGCTCAGTCAGTAGATTTTAGTTGCTCTTGACACAAAGATTGTGTAATTGAAGCAACAAACGCATTGGTCTACCTCACTGCCATAAACTTTATTTTACTATGTACTCTATAACACTATGTTGTAGATATACCTTAAATAGGCACAAAAAGTGTTAAATTTTATTTTAATAAATATAATATCCAGCTTATACCTCAGGAGAAGAGTACTTACCTGCCGTATACAAGACTCTTGTTTGGCTTTCATTACTACAAACGTTTATTTCTGCAGAAAGAGATTTTAAGAGTCAAGTATTGGTGTATTAAAACAATAGAAACATTGCTAAATCTCAAAAGCATGCTTTGTTTTAAGAAGTCATATCAAAACAGTATATGCCCCACTTACATGATTCTACTAATATGTGTGTAGATATTTTAGTAAATGTAAAACATGTGCACACACATGTTTGTCCTTCTGTGTCACCTGGCTTTGCATTCATGAATTTGAAGCACTACAAATCAAAAGTTTTCCTTTTAGAAAATTCCTTTACAGTGAACACACAAATACTTTTCTTGGTATTCCCTCCACAGACCAGAACAACAGTTGTTGACATGACATTAACAGTGTATTCAGTACTGAAGGTACTCTAGGAAGAATATAAATTGTATAAGTGATACTTCATGGATTCAATGCGAATGCAATACCATGTACGCTTACATATATTAATGCATGTAATAAAAGGCAAAACTAAATTGCTCTGAGAATGTGAATGCCAAATTGTTTTGCCCACAAAGATTATTACTTAGTTACTTTTCTATTCTAACAAAAACCACTGTGACCAAGGCAACCTGCAAAAGAAAGTATTTAATTGGTGCCTCAAGGTTCCAGAGGGGTAGAGTTTTTGATCGTCATTGATGGGGAATGCCAGCAGGCAGGCAGGCATGGTGTCTACACCATTATCCATAAATAGGCAGAGAGCAGAGACCTAACAGGAAATGATGTAGACTTTTGAAACGTCCAAGTCCATCCACAGTTATAAACAAGGTCACGCCTCCTTAATCCTTCCCAAACGGTTCCACCAAATGATAGCCAAGTGTTAAGATATGTGAGCCCATAAGGGCCACTCCCCAGCACTTTCAAACTCTTGACCTCCTTTGGCTTGTGGCCGTATCATAAAGCAAAATACATATAATCCAATGTTTGAAGCCCCCATTGTCTTTCAGTCTCAATACAGCTTAAAAATCTAAGTTCCAACACCTCTTCTGGGACTCAAGGCAATCTCTTATTCATAAACTCCCGTAAAAAATCAAAAAACAAGCCATGTACTTCAACATACATACACTGACACAGAATATATATCACCATTCCAAAAGGAGAAATCAGGGCATCGTAAGGAAATACTGGACCAAAATCTAGCAGAGCAAACTCCGAATCTTGTTTTCTAAGTCTAATATCAAAGGGTGGCTCTGCCCTTCCATTTTTGTCACCTGAAACACAGTTCTTGCCCTCAGACAGGTCCTATACTCTGTATGTGCTTCTATGGCTCTGGCATCCCCAACATCTGGGGCTCTCCAACATAATCCAGGATGCATTTTCACAGTCTCTTAAAATAGCCCCTAGGGCCTCCATATAGGGACTCCCCTCTACAAACCTGGCCTCAGGATCTTTCCTTGTCTGCGGAGGAAAACTCCATAGCTGTCATAAGACACATTTTGGGGTGACTTCCGTTGCGGTCCAGCTATGACGGGTTCATACATTCCAGGATAGGGATGTGTGGATTAGAAATGTCAGGTAGGAGGAACAGAGATAAAAAGAAATATGGAGACATAGGAGGGCAACTCAGTGAATACTAGATACTGAATTTGCCTGCATTTAATTTTCATAAGTATGTGTACCCCAATACAAAAGGGAGGGGGAAGAAGGCAAAGACCGCTTTAACATGACACAAAAGACAACCAGAACAGGTACTGGCTCTACTACTTGAGACATCAAGTCAGTATTTCCTAAGTAAAGCATTTGATTTTTTGAGCAAGATGTGCAGAGAATACATCCTAGACCAAGTATCCTGTAGGCAATCACTCCCTTTGTCAAACCTCCTATTTTAAAATGAAGGAGCAGGAATAGGTTTGAATTCTCTGACTTTGGTCAGGGTGGAATGGATCCACCTCTATGGGCATTTAATGTCCAAAATACCAAGTAACCTCACCCTAGGTCAGGATTTTTTTCCCTAGACAGGGTTTTTCTGTAGCTTTGGAGCCAGTCCTAGAACTAGCTCTGTACACCAGGCTGACCTCAAACTCACAGAAATCTGCCTGCCTCTGCCTCCTGAGTGCTGGGATTACAGGCGTGTGCACCACCACCCGGCCTAGGTCAGGATTTTAACCACACCTCTCGTCAACAACTTTGAAAGAGAAAATAGGCTCAAACTCTCTGACCTCCAGTCAAGGTGAAACAAACTCCCTTCTGGGGTCCCCACGTGGGACCCTTTATCCCTGTATCTTTTGTGTCTCTAAAGGCAGCACCACAGAGCCCCTGTTGCCAAGGTTGGCTGTCTGTTTGCAATGCAACCTGCAAGCCTGCCCTCCTTGAATTACAAGTAGGAACCTTTGATTTGTTGATGTTTTCACAGGTTGCAGGAATATCTTGGTGTGGTCCTTCCCTGAAGGTACCACTCCCTTTACTCCATTCTGTACCACACCTCTCTCCTAGCACAAGCCTTGGCTCCAACATTAGGCTTCCTGGTGCTCTTTTTCTCCTCAAACTACATTTTGCATTGCTTCTTGCCCTGCTTGCTCTTTTCATTGCCGATGTCTGGAAGGGGATCGCTAGTAATGAAGTGACAGAGTCGTATTAGGCTGTATTGAAATCTTCCCTGCCGACGAAATCAATGCAATTTCTTTCCAATTTAGCATAAGTCAGATTCTTAGGATGGGGGCAGAAAGCAGCCACATTCTTTGTCAAGAATATTGCAAGAAATTACTTCTAGCCTAGTTGCTAATACTGTTCCCCTCTGAAACTCCTTAAACTGAACCTTCTTATTCCATATTGCTCTCAGAACTCCTGTCTTCCAAGCTTCTATTAGGATGGCCCTTTAATCCCTGGTTACAACATTTAAGCAATTTCCTAGTCCAATGTCCCAAAGTCTCATAAGATGAACAAAGAAACCGCTCCACCTGTCAGTCTGCAGCTGGAAGAAACCACTCCACCTGTTAGTCTGGAGCTGGAGGAAACCACTCCACCTGTTAGTCTGGAGCTGGAGGAAACCACCCCACCTTTCAGTCAGTCTGAAGCTGGAGGAAACTGCTCCACCTGTCAGTCTGCAGCTGGAGGAAACCACCCCACCTTTCAGTCAGTCTGAAGCTGGAGGAAACTGCTCCACCTGTCAGTCTGCAACTGGAGGAAACCACTCCACCTGTCAGTCTGGAGCTGGAGGAAACTGCTCCACCTATCAGTCTGGAGCTGGAGGAAACCACCCCACCTTTCAGTCAGTCTGAAGCTGGAGGAAACTGCTCCACCTGTCAATCTACAGCTGGAGGAAACCACCCCACCTGTCAATCAGTCTGAAGCTGGAGGAAACCACTCCACCTGTCAGTCTACAGCTGGAGGAAACCACCCCACCTTTCAGTCAGTCTGAAGCTGGGGGAAACCTCACCAACTGTAAGTCTGGAGCTGGAGGAAACCACTCCACTTCAGTCTGGAGCTGGAGGAAACAGTAAAGAGAATGTTCTAGCAATCAGCTTCAGACAGTGTCCAGAAAGGGGAGATTAGTTGTTTATAATCTATTTTTGAAGGTTGCCCACTCAATGGTTTTTAATTACCTGGAGCATGTTTAATTTCTATTGTTGTACCTGTAACACCCAGCCAACTCGCCTAACACCATACAGTTCTACTGGAAACAAAATCAGACATAGTTAGGTCATGCTGGACCAAACCAAAGAACCCCAGGGCAGTGTGACTCTACGGTGAAAGGATCTCTATGCCCTTGATGGATTCGAGAAGCCATCTGCATTGTAAAATGAGGGTCTAACACAGCAGCCCTCCTTCTAGGCTCTCTCTACTTTGCAACATGGAAAGCCCTTCAGGTTAAAGGATACTTAATTGGATTGAGCCTTTCCGAATCATCCAGGATGCTCTCTTCCCTTCCAGGTTTCTTGGCTTGTAACCAAATCTTGGAGACTATTGGAGGTGGTGGCTGTCCCTACCACAGATCTTAGCAAGGTACCTTTCATTAAAAGACAGTGCTCAAATGGGTATCAAGGAATGAGCAGCAGAAAGTCCATTTTCCACCAAGGTACACAGACTGACTTTCACCTCTAAGCTGACTCCAAGAACAAAAAGGTAAGATAATGACTTTTAGGAACAGAGTTAGCACTGAGAAGAGAGACAAGCAGGTCCCAAGGATTCACTGACCAGCTAGTCTAGCCAACTCAGTGAGTTCCAGGCCAGGAAGGTAGAAAAATAACTAAAGCTGTCTTCTGGCCTTCAAATGTGTGAACACACGTGCGCCTTGACCTCCCCACACAAGTGTATCTACACATGTGTCTTCCTTAGGGTTGACATTGCCATGATGAAAACAACTTGTCAGGAAAGGGTTTATTTCAGCTTACACTTTTACATCACTGTTCATCACTGAAGGAAGTCAGGACAGGAACCTGGAGGCAGGAGCTGACACAGAGGCCATGGAGAGTGCTGATTAGTGTCTTGCTCCTCACGGCTTGTCCAGCCTGCTTTCTCATGGGTGTGGCCTTCCCTCATCATTACTAATTAAGAAAATGCTCTACGGGCTTGCCTAGAACCCGACCCCATAGAGACGTTTTCTTATTCAAGATTCTCTCCCAAATGACTTCAGCTTGTGTCGAGTTGACATAAAACTATCCAGCACACAATTGTTACTAAATTTAGTACAATAAATAACAGTGGGTTCCAGCTTTCTTCAACTGTTGGGGGCCATGTGTTGTCACTTCATCTTTGTTGCTCTTATTACGTCAACACCTTTAATCCGCTGCTGCTTTATCTGAGTGTGGGGCGGAGTTCCATTGTCATATTGTAGTGTGGAGATGAAATGCAGTAATGCAGAGTACCTACTACGCTGCTGGCATTGTGCCGTGTGCACAATGCACAGTGATTTGTGAACTGACCTTGAATCCATCTACATGTCTCATTACCTTTTCTTAGGGTTCTTCACTCTTGGTATATAAGAAACATTGTCACTTCTGTCAACACATGTTTCCAAGTTACCTGTGGGAAAGATTAGCACCTGTTTATGCTTTCATCAACACTTTATAAGACTCCCTACTTTGTGAAACTTTCAAAGGAACTGTTAGGCATACAAATTTAATTAGCAGTATTTAACCAGGATTCAACATAAACACACAGTTCTTAACGATGATATCCATTTGCCATGGGATTTATATTGACGCGACCTTAGTTTCTCTACCTGTAAAATGGAAATACGTGTATTGTTGTTCATAGGGATCTGTTAGGACTCATCTACAAGGGTAGTGCTGCTTCGAGAAGACAGAATGGTAAGGGGTCATGTGATTTCACCACATGATCTGTTCAGAATATCCCAATCAGAATCAAGTATTCATTGAAAGCAAGTTCTCAACACAATCCAGCTGATGAAAGCTGTCAAGAAGTCACGCGTGTTTCTTTTTAGAACAGCTGGCGTCTCTGAATTGCTTGAGCATACAGTAGCCTTGCAATTAGGATGTGTGTGTCTGCGAGCTTTATTCTTACAAAACCCTCTCCAAGCGGATCTGCTTAGTCACTAGTTTTTATGGTGGAAGTTGAATGCCTAACAAAATTGCAGATTTCAACTGTTTTATGGTCTCTAAGAAAATCTCATTTACCATAGAGTGGCTGTGAAAAGATGTGACTGACAGATGGGAGTGTGTGCATCATTATACAGGGAAAAGGAAATTGGTTCCAGGATACCCAGAGAAACAAGGTGATAACATTCTCCACAGCTTCCTTCCTCGCTTCCTCCATTCTTTCACATTTGTTCACAAATTCATGCCATTGTCATTTATTAGGTACCAACTTGAAGTGAATGGGATATTAACTCTTTGCTAAAAAGCTGCATGATGTAAATAGGGAAATCTATGGGGCCAATTCAGCTTTTAACAGCACGACTTGTCTCAGTAATTCTTGTTGGAGGTTTTTCACAGGGAATGGTAATGGCACAGTGGGAATTCTCCAGTACTCAACTCAAAAGGAGCATGAAGCAGAGGGCTATTCTCAGGAGATTTAGAGATTTATGTTGCATTAATTAAATTTCATAAGGTCTAAATAGGATGAAATGGTGTCTAGACCAACAACCAGAGAGAGAGAGATCTTAGTATGTGATCTATCTATCTTCCTGTTGCTAATAATGAATAAATAAATAAAAACTGTAAATTCATGAATTGTTGTGCTTCTTTAAAGCTGTAACTAAAGTATAAAATAAATAGGATGATTATGAACATGTATGTAGTCAGAAACAAAAAGTCTGAATGTAACCATATTCCCCAAGATAGTATTTGGTTTGTATTAGAGGCTGTACTTGGGTTTCACTGAGTTACTCCATCTTAGTAATATTATGGACAAGAGGCATGTTGTATTAATTTCGACAAATTATATGTAATGACTTTTTGGAAAAGGAAGGTCTCAACTGGTGACAATTACATGTGCAGTCAAACAAACACACCTGTGTCAATAATTACTTTGGGTTTTATCCAACATTTCTGAGAGACTGAGTGGCTGCAGCAAGGCTTCCCACCGTTGAACTGTAGGATCTGACTTTCCTCAGTTGTCTTAGTAAGGATTTTTGCTGCAGTGAAGAGACACCCTGACCACAGCAACTCTTATAAAGACAACCTTTAATTGGGGCAGCTCGCTGACAGTTTCAGAGATTCAGTCATTATCATCATGGCAGGGAGCACGATGGTGTGCAGGCAGACGCTGTGCTGGCTGTATCTTGGATTGCAGGGAACAGGAAGTCAACTGACTGTTGCACTGAGTGAAACTTGAGCAAAAGAGACCTGAAAGCCCACTACCACAGTGACACACTTCCTCCCACAAGGCCACACCTCCTAATAGTGCCACAACCTTTGGAGGCCATTTTCTTTCCAGCTACCACACTGGTCTAGGTAACGGACCTCCTTTCCCTTTGGTTGGTACCCATTAATGACTGGCAGGAGACAAGAATGGGATGAAGGATGCTCACTTCCCTCCAGCTCTGCCTTCCTTCCTGAGATTGCGTGCTGATTCCATCCATTCACTAAACTGTCTCCAGACCTAGATACATGAGCTAGAGACGGCACTCACTCAAGAGAAACAGGCCCTTCCCTCCCCTCCTCTGGCAGTGGTATAGTAAATTCTCTAGAAAACATGCCATGCTCCACTGGCTCCCCTTATCTTATCCCTGCCTTCAATTTTACCAGAAGTACTTAATTGATTTTTTTCTTGGCTATTGTGTTTAAACTACTTCCTGTCAAGTCCGCACTGATAAAATTGCCCTCATTGGCTAGTGTTCTGAAAACCTGGCCTAAGCAGAGACCTATTTCCTTCTTCATTCTCCATGTAAGATTAATCATTAGATTCCATCCCGTGTGGCCCTAAAGATGTCATCAAACCACCCTTTCCTCTTCACACCTGGGAGTGCAGCTCTAGGTCACATGACCCTTGACATCACATGTCAGAGCATACCCAGAAGCCAAGCACAGGAGTCATAAATGTCACCGCAGCAGCACATATGCTCACTGTTACTGGATCACATCCGTTACAGTCTCTTCTAAACTCTGCAGTAACACCCCACCCCCCCGCTCAGAGTCAAGAATCAGCACAAACACTCATATCTGATAGGGTCACTTCAGCACAGACACAAGGAGACTGTACTCGCAGTCCACAAAATGGTTCTGAATGGAAAAGGAAATAGATGAAATTAAGAAAGGAGCAGAGTTCAAATCCTATCCAATATGATAGAGAATTCAGACTTTATCTGAAATTTCCTTTGCTGTCTTAGGAAACAACGCTTAACCAGGGAAAGCACTGGTTTTGCATTTGACGCTGTGGTTGATTTTTTACATTGAGAAGGGGCTTCAGGGCTCGGAATCAGAAATTCTGAAGCCCAAGAAGTCGGTGTCTGGCCTCGCGCAGCCCCCGTGTGGCTTGTGACTGTATGACGTTTTCGCCAGCCCGCCTCCTTACACTGCATCATTATCCATTTCAAGTCAAGAAGGAGCTGACTCAGAAAGGGTATAGGAGGAGAAAAATCATTTCGGACAAGGACACTCAAGGGACACATTCTCTCAATTGCGGAGCCCTGGTGCTCCGGAGCGCGCCCAGGCCAAGTGCGGCACAGCTGTGTGGCGCCTGTAGGAAACGCTCTTCCCTCTGCAGAAGAATGATCTCTGATTGCTTGAGGAACGGAGATGGAAGAACAGGCGGACGATATTTTAGGTACTTGGCCGTTGAGGAATTATCTAGAGTGTTCTCGAAGGTTATTTTTTGCGAAATGCTAACCTTGCAATTTAGAGTATGAAAATGCCATTGACTGGGGGAGGCAGCAGGGCATAAGACCTGCTTCCGATTCTAGTTACAGAGACACGGGTCGCTCAGCTCCTAATGTCTCTTTTTTTTTGTCTTTCTGCCCTTGCCCTGACTTTCCCAGCACCAACACTAGAAACAAAAAGAATGTACGAGTTTAACTCTAAGCATCATAACACATATTCGGGTTTTCTGGGACTCAACCTTATTTCTGATTGTCTTTTACACTTTAAAGAGGAGTTTAGCGCTGTCTGAAAGTCAAGACAGAAGAGGTGCCTGATGATCCCAACACCCCCAACCCTAACACCGTGCCTGGTACATTCCATTGAAGTTTTTTTTACAGTGGAGGCAGAAATTCTGTCTCCAGGTGTGATAAACATACCCTGCAGCATGCCGTCATGGGTCAGCCATCTGCCACGAGAATGGATCGAGCACATGACCTGCGCTCAAAGGAAAGCAGTAAGGTGCCGGACAAGACACCTGGGATTGTGTACCCTTGCATGAATTTCTCAGATGTAATCAAGGACTTTAATGGTTGACTGAGTTGATCGAAGGGCGGGTTGTCCCACCACCCTCACCTAATATACTCAGCCCTTAAAGATGGCTTCTGAATTTCTTTGAGCCCATCCTCAGGGCAGCAAAAGCAGCCTCCTTCAGTGGCCCCAAGATGCAGTCCACAGTATGTGCTTGAGAGCGTCAGACAGGAGCTCTCCCCAGAACCGTATGTTCCTGAGAAGGGCTCTGTTGGATGAGATCACAGGCTCAGCCACGACAATGGCTGAGACCCCTAGTATAGAATCCAAATAAGTCCTGGAGATGGGGGGCTAATAACCTGGTGTTTGCCATCTGTTTTCACGTAGCTGTAGAAAACACGCCAAAATGCCCTTGATGGTACTTCCAGCTCCTTCACAAATCTGTTATTTTTGCTACAGTTTCTTATGGATGCCTTTTTTCCATTGTTTTATTTGTCTGTGATTATTTTGTTTGTTCTTCTTGAGTGATTTATATAATTTGAACAGCTGTGTTCACAGAGGAGCTGCCCAGCTTACCACGTTTTGTGTCAGAGAGCCATGGATTCCTTGCTGAAAGAAAAGACAGTAACTCAGGCAGAGTTTAATCTTCAAACACTCTGCCTCCTCCCAGAGTCTTTTCCCTCTGAAGTCTCTGGTCTAGAATCAGGAAGCGCTCTTTGAAACTTCAGGGCTGTAAGGTACGGAGAGAAAACCGAGCACCGGGACACCTGCTCTCCTTTTAAGGGTATAAACATTTTATAAAGACCCCTGTAGGGCTGCAGGGATATCTGTCAGGAAAAAGCTTGCCTTGCACACATGAGGACCCAAGTTCAACCCGAGGAGCTCATGCTTTTAAGAAGTGGCAAGTGTTTATGAGCTCAGTACTGCAGGAGTGGTGACAGGCTAGATTCTGAAGGCTCAGTGGCCAGCCAGCCTAACCCACTGGGCAAGTTCTAGGCCGTTGAGAGGTTCTCTATCAAAGTATAAATGGTGAACTGTGCCGGAAGTACCATACCTGACGCCGCTCTGACCACCATACACACATGCACACTATACATACGCACCTGCATACGCAAGAACACACATGCACACACGCACCACACATTAACATGCACACCACACACACATGTACACACACATTTACATACACACACATGCACACACTCACCACACATACATGTGCGTACCACACAGACATACACACACACATGCACACATGCACCACACATACGCATGGACACACACACTTACATACGCACACACATGCACACACCCACCACACATACACGTGCACACCACACACACACTTGGTTGCAAACATAGTCAACCATCTTGAGTTGTATCGTGGAATGAGAAGTACAGCATCGTTTCTGGAACACTTCTTGATTTGCTGATAAGAAACTGGAGTCCGTAGAGGGCAAGAGTGTGTCTCTAGGTGGCACTTGTGGTCACTAACATAACTAACATGGTAAAGAACTATCCATCCAAACATTGCTCTACATCCCCTCACACACTCCAGCGCGTGTGTGAATTCAGCCTTGGGAGACAAATGTGTTTCTCAGAGGAAGTGGGACTGTGGAGGAATCTAGAAGGACAAGAGGACAGTAAACACAGCCAAGGTTGGTGGAGCCGGTGGCATAATCCAGATTGAGAGACAGAGACCATTGTGGGAAAGACAAGCAATAAAGTCTGTTTGATATGCAAAAAGATCTCTGTGAGAAGGTAGAGGTGAAAGAAGTTGAGGAAAGAGGCTCGGGGTTGTCATAGTTTACCTATTTGACATACCAAAGGACTTGGATTCCATCAAAGGAAGACCTAATCACTGAGAAAGCCAACCAGAGAGTTGCGTGTTCACACCTGAAGTGCTGCTTAGAAATTCTGTTCACTAAGTAAGCTTGAACTCCTCAAAGTGGAAAAGACTATGACCAAAGAAATATTTTTAAAAAACGGAGTCATGGCCTGTTCAAAACAAATTTAAGAAAGAAAACGACATATTGGCTCTATGCACCGCCAACAGCATCTCAAAAGCGATTGTCTTTGAGTTCAAAATTCAGTCTTACTTGAGAACATCTGGTGCTTGTTGGAGGGGGCGTGCCGTGTCCTGATCTGGGTTACTGAATTCTAAACAGGTTTTACAGCTTGCTGTCGCTTCCCAAAAACTGATGCAGAAAATAAGATGCAAAGAAAAGCATCCTTAGGGTTAGTGTATATAGTATAGGGATATACATTCAATGAAACTGAAGGGATATTTGTGTAACTATTCTAGGGAAGTCTCTCTCAGAAGCCCTGAGGTCAATCTCTCTCTGAGCTTTCCCTGTCCTAAATGAAGTAGTGAAGCCAGCTGCTGGCATCAATGTTGGATGGACTCTTCCCATACAAAGTCTGGAGTGTCCTGGAAAACAGTTAAAAATAGAAACAAATGAACAATTAAAGACACTGACATCAATTTAGAGTCATACAACCCACTATCACATAGTCTCAAGCAAAATCAGCACGGCTATGTCGGTGCCACAACACGCTGCCTGTTGGACCTGCCGCCTGTCAGGACCCTGGGAATACGGTAGTGGCTTACCTACTGGGGAAGTAAGTAGACACCTGTCTACATGTTCCAGCTTGTCACGGTGTTGCCTTGTTTGGTGAAAATACTCTGAAATGTGTCTTCGGGATGCTGAAAAACGACACCAAGGCATGTAAAGAGTAATTGTGCACTTCAACATCACACAGTAAATAGCAAAATTCAGTATCTGAGGGGATGACACAACATTGCTGTCACACACTCACACCCCAAAAGTTTTACAAAACTATTCCTCATTTAAGTGATATTTGTGTCTTCATTTTTTCTTATCTTAATTATCTGTGACACCAACACCACCCCCCCGAAGTGACCTTTGAGAATGTGTACTTATTTCTGCCCTACAAACCTTAAAACTACTCAGACACTGGTGCATGCTAATTTGAATGGAGTTACCATTTGTTTGCTTGATTTTTGTCCGGCATGGTTATTAAGTTTCTTCACTATCAAAAAGCCTTAATGATGTGGAATGTCCTTCCTTGTCCTGTGAATATGTACTGCTTTTATTGGTTGATGAATAAAGCTACTTTGGCCTATGGCAGAGCAGAATACAGTTGAGCCAAACTGAATACAGAGATGAAAGAAGGCAGGGTTGAGAGAGATGCCAGCAGTCACTAAAGGAACAAGATGTAATGTAACAAGCCACAAGCCTTGTCATAAAATATAGACTAATAGTAATGGGTTAAGTTAGTTGTAAGAGCTAGTTAATAATAAGCCTGAGCTAATAGGTCAAACAGTTTGTAATTAATATTAAGAGTCTGAGTGGTTCTTTGGGAACTGGCAGGTAGGCAGGAGAGAAACATCGGACTACTCTTGAATTCAGATCATAATTTGTAACGTTGCTAAGGGCATCCTTCATAGCCTATTTTCTACTAGCTAGACGGTTCTACATGATGAGTATATTCGCATTACCCCAAGTCACCTGCCTCTTGGGAACGTCCTGCCCTCTTGCCCTCTTACGATGGACCCTATTGACTGTGAACTTTCTCTGACACTGTCTGAAGTTCCTTTAACACACATGTGCATCTTTTTGACCCTGTGATAAGAGTGATGAGGCAGAGAATGACCATAGTACCTGCAACATTAGAAACTAGCAGAAGACCAGATGTGACCAACATCTTAGAGCCACCATCTTGTTTCAGCCATAGTTCAAACAGTATATTCCCACAGCCTATCAAACTGGTCATATATTTATATTTATAAAATAAATTATTAAAATCTCTTCTGTTATTATTGCCTATGTTTTACATGTGATAACGCTAAAGACTAATCTGATTTTGTACAGTAGTTGTGTCTATTAGCTGATATTAATAATACTAAAACAATGGAAAGAATTAGCCTTTCAAACAATTTTTAGGAGGCTGGAAAAATGAGTCAATGATTAAAAGTATATATTGCTCTCATGAAGGAGCAAAATTGGTTTCTAACACCCATATCAGGGGGCCCACTACTACCTGTAACTCTAGATCCCTAGATCCAACTCATCTAGGGATATCTAAACCAGCTGGCCTTCTTGGCCACCTGCATTTTTTATGCACATAACCACAGACACACACATATATGCACATAATTAATATAAATAGACATTAACACTTTTTAAGGAAATATAATGGCCTATATAAGTGATCAAATGGAAATCTACTTGTAGGGATGTCCCGTCTTCATTCAAGCCCAATATCGTATTCTTGCTATGCTCTGTAAGGTGTCTTAGACACTGTCAACACCTCATGCAGCTCCAACCAGCTGTGATAATTAGCTTTTCCATTTGTGCTCATCAGTCCGAAGTAAGGCTGTAGACGCCACAATTGTGCAATGACTCCTCTCATTTGCATATTGATAGACCTGACAACTTCAAAATCATAGTAATATTAATCGAACAAAGAGTCCCCTAGTAGATGTACGCCAACCACAAATACATTGCTTAAAGACTTCTGAAATTTGATGGATATTAGGTGTAGTAGGGTTTGGAGGAATTCTGATGCTTGGGGCTTGACTTAGCATGTCCTTTCTACTTCCTCTTTCAATACTGCTCTCAGGAACCATCAAAGAGGAATTTCCGTTGTCTATTACAGCAGCTCCAGCTAGCCAGCACATGCACCCAGGAGAGTGTACCTCTTCTGTCTGCATCGCATGGCAGTGACTCTGAGTATGAATTTATTCTAAAAATCTTAATATTGTAAAGACAGAGTCTTCGCTGTTAAGATTGATAACTGACATCTAAGGGGCTAAACAGGCAGGTGAACAACTACAAAGCTCTTGAAACCCAAATTGTTGGTCTTCCATACCCCTCGGGCTCTGCAGCCTCAGAATCAGCCATCTGTGAACCAAGTAAGCAGAAGACAATGTATCTGTATACATGTGAGACAGATGGATCATTACAGTTATTTACATAGAATCTCATTCCATTAATTATAATACACCATTTGGAGATTATTTAAAGTATGTAGAAGGATATGTGTAGGCAACATGTAAACATTACATCATTTTACATGAACTATTTGAGCCTCTGTGGGTTTTGTCATCTACAAGAGTTCTAAAGCCATCATCCCTGGCTAAAAGCAATTATACACTGATTATGACGAGTCCTTTTTTAGAGGAGATGTGGATAGGCAAGCATAGCATTATAAGAATAATGTTGGACTCATAAAACTTTAACCCACAATCTCAGCCTAGCAGTAATAACAATGGCTACCAACTATTAAACAATAGTGGTGATAGGAGTCATGGGTATCAATTATTCAGTAAGCTGTGGGAGACAAAAGACAGCGCCTCAGGGGGTCAACAAAGACTTCCTAAAGGAAGCTACTTAGGAACATTTTAGGGGATGAAAAGAGTATCAAGATTTGTGGGAGAGAATGTTCATGCAGAAGCATGGACCAGGAAGAGAGTGTGTTTCCGGGAAGGAAGTGTATTTCCAGGATGCCCACTTCTTTAGTCACTGAATCAAAAGTCTTAGGACGGAAGAGTTAAAAAAAATCTAAATTCATAAAATAAGACAGGTGCCAGGCTATAATACTCCTAGAATTTCTCAATAAAGCCATGTGGAATGTTGAGTTTTAATCATGGGATACAATGTTCATGCTTGTGGTTGGCTATAGAATGGTTTGTCTGGGTGCTAAAAATGAAAGGGTTGGAGGATTGGCCCAGCCCAAGTTCAGCAAAACTTCAGTGACCTCTAACTGCCAGCCCTGAGGAGAGAGACAATGAAGTGAAGGGGATAGGACCTGGAAACTGGTTCAGTATGGTCATGGTGCACACTCTACGAATAAAGGAAGACCCTGAGTCAACCCCAAGTCAATAGCTAGCTATGTGTTTTTGCCAACAGTGAGAATTAGAGCCCCTTACTCCCAAAAGACAATTGAGAAGAAACTCATGCTAGAAAGTGAGTTCTATAAATACACACACTGAGTGTGAGAGGCACAGGGCACACATAAGAGGTTTGGTAGACACACGTTGGTAGAAGCTTTGGATATGATATAAGAGCTGGACTGGAGTCACACCTATACACTTCAATATTCCTAGGTGAAACTATGAAAGTTGGTGTGATCATCTGGAAAAAAAATGATATACTACTAAAAAGAGACAAAATCCCCAGGCAAAATGTATGGAAAATACCATATCATAGAGATATAACTGGGAAGTGGTACTGGAAGGAATGCTGAGTATGCACAGGTGGAGAGGCAAGGGGGAAATCAAGAGGGTAGGAAATTTCAGAACAAAGGAGGAAAAGACGATTTTAAAGAGATGGAAGTGCTCAGGTTAACACCTGGAAGGGACTACGCAGTTCTACAAGTTCATGGGCGATGTAGGAGGAAAATCTTTACTTTCCAAGAAGACGTAGAATAGAAGTCAAATTTTAATTCAAGAGTAAAGAAAAACAGACCAGAAAATGAGCTCCTCTGAGATGTTTGGTGGAGAAGAGAAGGGAGAGCACAGGCTGCTATCCAGGGAAGAGCTAGAGTGTAAGGAGAACATCTTTGGTTAAGGTGGAGATAGTGGAAGTAGCTAGGTGCCACTATTGAAGGAAGAGAAGTGACCATAGAATGAAGAGAGTTAATGATAGAGCATCCTTTACAGAGGTGAGAGGGGAAGAAACCCAGAACTTAAGAAAGACTATTGCTGAGTAGGAATGTCCCATTAAACAAGAAAAAGGGGTTCAGGTAAACATAAGCATAAGGTAGAGAGGAACTTGAGACAATTCCCACCACATCTTTCTGTCTTTTGTTCGTATCCTGGGACTGAGAGTTCACAACACAGAGAGTTGGACGAAGTCAATTGCAGAACATCACAGGCATGAAAAGGAGCGATGCTTATCCAGGGAAAGAGAAGGGCTGCCAGGACACCCAGGAGACCTGCACAGGGTGGATAGAATACACTGATAGAGAAATTTATCTGTGCACTGTGAGGGCTTCTCCAATAGGATTCTAGCTGGATGTTGACACTGAGAACTCAGACCGCTGCACTGTTGGGCAGGTGCCACGGGAGGACCCTGGACCACAGCAGATGCAGTAGTGCATTGTTCCATTCTCATTTCCTCTTCTTGGAAACCATCACATGAAAGGCATCCTCAGATGATTTGACACAGGATAGGATATCACCTATGACAATTTCTAATGTCAATCTCTCCAAGCCAACACAAGCTGAGGTGGAAAACTGATCAGGACCTTGAGAAAGCTCTGCTCCCTCCATTGTATTCCCACAGTCCTGTGAGGCACGTGCTAATCATACAAACATGAAGAGGAGTTAACTGATTTGTCCCACTCTGCACCAACTGTAGCCCCTCTGCCCCCTGTTAACTCCTAGAAGAAAAAGTTGTACTCCAACTTAGAGCATGTCTATCCAGTTTGCTCAGACAGAGCAATGCCCGCTCAGGGAAAAGCCCATTTACACATACAGTAAGGATGAGGATATATTTAGGGGTGTCAATGCTTTTCCAACAGGTCAGATGAAGAGGTTCTATGCAAGGAAACAGGGAAACAGTCTCTAGTGATGGGGTCATGTGGCTCTATGACAGAGGCTACAAAAAGGAATCACACCCTCATCAATGAAGGCAGATTTTGCTTCTTCCTCCCTTTGGTGGTGATTTATGTCTTGGGACTAAACCTACTCTCAAAACACTAGAAAGCAAGTAATATATTATTTTACATTAAGGCATACAACCACAATGAAGAATTTGAAAGATAGTAAGAAGCCTGTTTCAATTTCTATTTCTAAGCAGAGATCTCAACAAAGAAAGATGGAAGCCCTTCACTCTTTGTACCTCAGCCTCCCAATAAAATCTTGGGTATCTCTCAATATTCTGAGAGTGGGACCAGCTCCAAAGTGTTAAAAGTTTTGATTTCAGAACTCTTGGAGGCAGGGAGGTATCTATCTCTGTCTGTCAATCTATCATCTATCTATCTATCTATCTATCTATCTATCTATCTATCTATCTATATGCAATACATGTGTGAATTAAAAAGTGAAAAGGAGTGTTTTCTTTGGGGGTACCTAAGAAAACCCCTATTTCTCTTCTGAGGCTGCCTTCTCTCTTAGTTCTTGTGCTACTCAAAGGATGCTAGTTAGAGTGGTCTGTTATCATCAGTGGTCTGTTATCATCCTATTAGATAGATATTTTGCACAATGAAAATTATTTTTAAGACTATGGAAGGCATAATGAGAGAGAAATTTGATCTGAAACTTGTTCAGTGAGGTTGTCTTTTTAACTGACAAAGCCTTTCAGCTATCAGACTGCATCAGAGATCCTTGGGAAGGATAAAATTTTACTTGAGTTACTGATTAAAAAAATGATAGAGAACTTACTTGGTTGGCACCCAGAGCTGCTCCTCTTTTGGGTCCTCACATTTGCCTTTTGCTGTTTAGCACAGGGCCTGCCAGATTCCAGAAGATCCTGTGGGCTAAGAAATCTGTAGGAAGACAGGCCTACCTTGTTAGGAGCAGGCTGTCAATTCCAGTGATTCTGTCTACATCCCCAAAGGGAATATTTAGATTACTTATCTCCAGATGTTCCTAAAAAGTAAATGAGCAAGAGAAGTGGTGGACTTCAGAGCCAGGAGCCCAGCACTAAACTAGGAGAGCACCCCTACCGGTCAGTGAGCTCACCCCTACCGGTCAGTGAGCTCACCCCTACCGGTCAGTGGGCTCACCCCTACCGGTCAGTGAGCTTGACAGCTTCCCAGCATAGGCATTAGGGACCCTCCCTGATTTTATTTTCCTTTTATATTCTCCTGTCCAAGAAAAGAAGTGGTGTTTTAACCTTTTTTGAAGGAAAGGGGGATTTTGAACATGTAAAAATCGCTTTATTGGTGCTTTAGTATTCCATCTGACAATAGTTGAGGGGTTTTTATTAATTAAATTTGTTTTTGACATTTTCATACAAGTACAAAATGTATTCTATATTCTAATTACTCTGCTTCCTACCCAATCACCCTCCCCTCCTCCCTGCAGATTCTTTGCCTATGCTCAGGTCTTTGGTTTTGATTTGTGACCAACAGAGTTTAACCAAAGCCTTCTATATGAATTCAACAACAGAGCTTGGATATTCAATTTTATTTCCTTTCACAGTTCTGTTTACCATAATATTTAAGACCCAAACTAAACATCGTGCCATGCATAAATTCAAAGGGGAACCTCAGAAGTATTCTATTATACTTATATATATTTATACTATTAATATACTTATATTAGTATTCTTGGCTGTTACTTATGAAATTGTTCACAGGAGTGGAACAAAATGTAAAATACCCAATTGGATCATATGTAGGCTCTCTCTCTTTAAAGAACACAGATTCTGGAATCTGCAGATACCAACAGCAACTGTGTGACACCATGAAGTGACCTGGATTCCAGTTGCAGGAAGTTTGGGCATTTTTGAAGGCAAAAATGTATAAAAAGGAAGCTGAGCACCATTTTCATGTTTTATTCATGAACAGCACCTCCCCGGGTTAAATACAGGATCCAGCTAACTCAAAAGCAATGCTGCCTTCTGTTTGGCTAGTGCTCATATTGTAATAATAAAACAATAATATTTCATAATGTAAACATGAAATAATTCTGGGTTATTGTTGTTGTTTTAAGATGAATTGAGTTCTCATTGAATCAAAGGCATGGACTCTGAAACTAGGCATCCAAGATAACACTAGGCGCCAGACAAGGAGATGAACTCTTTTTCTAGGCCAAGCTCAAGGTGGAGAAATCTTGATTTGCATTGCTCTGGAGGAATTTAAATAAAAATGGAGGTGTGGGAGAAGGTGTGTGAAAAACTGTCAAGCCTTGGAGGAAGCAGGGCCTACTGAAAGACAGCGGTGATGGAGGTAGCGCAGCATGCTCCTAGGTGCGGTGTTATCCCTGCCCAGTCAGCCACCACACTGAGGGTGCTGAGATCCCAAACAGCTGGTAAATCAGCTACAAAGCAGGCATGATTATTTCCAAGGTTTCTGCCAGTTTGGAGTTTAGCTTCTTCTAGGTTTTTTGGGTGCTGTGTTACACAGTATACTTTTCAAGGGGTGCAAAAATCTAAAAATGTCTTGTTCACACCTGGTAAGAACACTTATTTATGTTAAAGCAGTTGCAAGGAGAAATGACAATGTCACTGAAAAGCTGATATCCTAGCATATTCTGGAGTGGCTTTTTGGGGGTCTAAAGCAATAGCTCAGTAGGGAAGGCAGGCAAACACCAACTGCTGCCTTTGTTCCCTGCAATCCATGCTTATCAAAAAAAAAAAAAACAAAAAACTTCAGGCATAGCAAGGTGTGACTTTAATGCCAGTGCTGATGAGACAGTGGTAGGAGGATCCCTGAAACTCAACCAGCTGGTCTAGCCTATTCCAGAGTTCCAGGTTCAATGAGAGACCCTGTCTCAAAACCATAACGTAGAGAAGTATTAGGGGAAGATGTCCAACACTAACCACTGGCTTCCATACACTCCCACATACAGACATGCATGTACTCAAAAACACACATATAATAGATTTTTCTAACTTTTTAAGACTATTACTGTTAAAATAACTATTTAATTGCATTCCTTTCATTTTGTAAATTTAAAAATATGAGAAAATGTTGTTTAAATGTTGACAGGATTGATTTCATTTGCAGATATTTTTCACCAGCTTGCTTAGGGTGATCCTACATTTATGCTTGGTGTGTGGATTTTCTTTCCCAATGCATTTGTCATTGACCTATACAATACTGATTTTAGATGATGATTTGTCATTGGCCTATACAATACTGATTTTAGATGATGATTTGTCATTGGACTATACAATACTGATTTTAGATGATGATTTGAAAGGAGAAGCTTGACTTATCATTCTCTTTAGTGATGTCTTTGGGGACTTTTATACAGAAGAGCATAACTTTACCAAATAAGGATATTTTGACATCATCCTTTCCTATTTGTGTCCCATTTTCTTTTCACTTTTCTTACTAGTCTGGATAAGACTTTAAAGACTGTATTAAATAAAACAAAGAGCTGTCAAATGGGATCGCATGACGTTATAAGCCCTCTATACACCAGATTGAAGAAAAAAACCTACAAAATAGAAGAAAATCTACCAGTCATGCAGTTGACAGAGGATTAATATCTAAAATGTTTAAGAATTCTTAATTAAAATGATACAAACTAATTCAACCAATAAATAGGTTAATGAGCATATCATTCTCAAAAGATAAAGTATAGATGGATACTAAATATGTAAAAAAAAAAGTCAATATACTTAACCAATAAAAGAAATACAAGCCAGAGATATACTGAGATAAATTCTTTTCATTACATTTTATGAGACTGTCTATTGTTTTTTTAAAATGTTGAAAAAAATCTAGGGGATAAGGAGCCTTCAGAGATAATGAGAGTCTCTATCAGTTCAGTCACTATAGAAAACCACATTTCTAACAAAGAGTCACTGTATCATCCAGCTATATACTCAAAAGTCTGCACTCAAAGGACTCCACATCAAGATACATAAAAAAATTTGCACTTACATATTTAATGTGATAGTATTCACAATAACCAAGTTACAGAGTCAGTCTAAGCCTTCGTCAACAGATGAATGGATGCACTGGGTAGGATTCCTTCTCTTCTACATTTGAAGCAAACTCTCAGTGAAGTTCTTGACATCATACTTGACATTCCTTGTGTTGAAATTTTCACTTGCATAGAAAAACTAACGTAAGCAGAAAATATTCTCCTCATACATATTTTTGTCCTCCATGCTTTTTCATTATAGATCTGCATATTATGATTACTAATAACCACAAGACAGAGCCAGTATTAGAATGTCTTTAAATATCCTCTGCCAATAAAATTAGTCCAAATCATTCAACCTATCATTACACAGATTCTTAGGACATGGGCAAAAAGAACCACATTCTTACCCAAATATCACAAAAGAAAGGTCTCTCACCCTGTTGCTAGCAGTTG
>JAQHUG010000230.1:1638066-1652580 GCA_028555095.1 Dicrostonyx torquatus | reverse complement strand
TTCCTGTTTACTTAGGCAATATTATATCCTTCTGGGGTCTTTGAGTAGTTGAAGACAGCTACAGTTTTCCTTAGTTATGATAAGAGATAAATTAAATATAAAACTTTAGAGTCACAAAGATAGGATAGAAGACAGGGTATTCTCATTAATTTGCCATATGTAAATGAACTAAATATTATAACTATAATTCTTGATAACTGTTTTGTATATGTAACTTTACTATGCTAAAGTCAAAACCTTCTTTCTTATTTACACAGAAAAGGGGAGATGATGCGGTATGTCCTTTTGTATATATGCTGCTCTAATTGGTTGATGAATAAAATTGCTTTGGCCAACGGCTTAGCAGAGTAAAGTCAGGAGGGAAGGTGAAGTCAAAGAGACGTCAGGTAGCCGCTGACTTAGACAGATGCCGGAATCTTACCCGGTGAGCCACAGCCTCACGGTGATACACAGAATAATAGAAATGGGTTGATTTAAGATATTAGAGTTAAATAGAAATACACACGAGCCCTTGGCCAAGCAGTGTTGTAATTAATATGGTTTCTGTATGATTATTCGGGTCTGAGCAGTTTCTGTCTACAGGCAGGCTAGCAGAAACCAGTTGACAAAGAGTACCTGTTGCTTGCAGCACTGCAGCATCAGCAAAGCGTGGAACTGAGGGGACCAAAGGACTGAGAACCCAGGGATAACGGCTTGCAAAGTGTGGCACAGAAAAGCAAAGAAAAAGCACCATGAGAGAAGTTACACCTTGAGGGAGACGGGATCCCAGAAGGAATGATTACTCCTATCTGGCAAGTTGGAGCTCATGTCCTAGAGGAGGTAAATTGTGCCTCTCTGGGCCTTAAAGAGGAGATTAAGAATTACCTTAGGAGAGTTTTCTGCCTTCTTCTCTGTTGCCCTTTCCCCTCATCTATTACAATGGAAAAATGAGGGATGGAAAACTGTCCAGCTGTGTGTGAGTCTTCCAAGAACCTGGCATGTAGTCACTTGACACATCCTCACAAGACATCTCCACAAAGTCAACCATTGCAAAGGAGCTGCTCTACGGTCTGCCCCTGAATCCTTAAAATTGGAGGCTTCTGAAGCACTGGCTATTTGAGTGGAGCCGTGGTAGACAGCAACTACTCAGACTTGAGGATGCCGGTTGTTATACACAAGAACCTATCCTGCCTACAGCCTCCTCCTACATTCTGGAGCGTTCTCACTTCACATAGTACTGAACTGAGCAGAAATCAACAAGCAAAATGTGCCAAGTGCTAACTCAGAAGGCAAAATGCCTTCTAGCTTTACAGATAGAAGTAAAATTACTGTGGCCCAACACTTTACACTAGAAAGACACCTCTACAGGGAATGGTTTGCAGGAACTCCATTAGAATGTAAGCAGGAAAGGAGGGAAAAGTAGGGTTTCAGCATCAACAGTACAGCGCAAAAACCCCTGTGTGATGCATCCTCTCCACTGTAAAACTACATCAGACAGCAAGGGCAAATCATGTTCTTCTTTTCTTTCATGTGTATACATGTGTGGTACGCAAGTGAATGTAGGCGTGCTCATGTGTGTGGGTGAGTGTGCACCTGCATGTGTGTGTACATGCAGAGACCTGGGGTTGAGGTCCAGAGTACTTCTTACTCTCCACCCGACTCATTGAGTTAGGGTCTCTCAGTTGAATCCAGAAGTTCCTTGTATGGCTCCCCCAGCTAGCCCACCTGCTGTGGGGGAATCTTCTGTCTTCACCATCAAGTGCCAGAATTATAGGTGAGCCACCCTACCTACCCAGCAGTTATGTGGGTTCTCAAGATCCAACCCCCCACTCTTACAGCAAGTTTATTAACAACTGAGCCACATTTCCAACTTCAAATCTTGTATTTTTCAAGAAAGAAGGTATTTCTGGGCTCTTGATTCTCCAGAATTTTCCCTTTTAAGGGTGCTTTTTCTCTTTAATATGTGTGTAAAGTCCTTTGGATTCTTTCTCTTATTTTCTAAAATAAGATGATACATAACAGTGCTCTTTAGGAATGAAATAGAATGAATCAAAAAACAACGGATCCAAACAGCTCTCCTTTGAACTGAGAGATCACTCACTCCCTTCTGCTGGAAGGATGGCAGGAATATAAGTATGAATAGAACAGAATGTTTTCATTTACTAGGATGATCATAGCAAAAGATGGTAGCCAAGGCAGCTTGAATAAGAGAAAGTCATTTTCTTACTGTCTGGAGACGAGAATTTCCCAATCAAGAGAGTTGGTTTCTCAGGAGTCTCTTTCCTTAGTCATCGTTTCAGAACATTTTTGCATGGCCTTTCTCCAATGGTAGCCATCCTCATGCCTCATCCTTTCATGTAGGGACATAGGTCATAAGCATTCCATTATAACTCAATTCTCTTTCTTTAGAGACCTTTCCTCCTGTCGTGGTTGCATTCAAGATATGTGCTCTTCTGGCCACAATTCATCCCATAACATGCAGTAATAAGTACAGATGCACTAACACGCTCCAGTGTCACTTCAGCAGCATCTCAATACAACTAAGTGTAACGACTGTCTCTTTCTACTGTGCTATCAGTCTTCATTTAGAAGGGAGGGAGGGCTTGGGGTGCACAAATATAGCTTAAAATAAGACAGCAGAAACATAAAAAGCGTAATCACTTTATTATCATGAAGAGCCCAACTGCTTCGCTTGAGCACGTGTGATAGTCCATAGGTATCTTTTGTGCAGATTACACCATGCACTAATGAGGCCCATTTTGCTGCCTATCAAGAAGTATTCTTCTTTGCCAATCAGCTGCCAACAGGGATAGGTATTCCAGTCTCCATAGCAACAGGTAGGGTCAGTCCTTCAAAGGAACTAATATCTTAAACTAAACAAAACCAATTGAATACAGGCTTATTAAATATGGTCTCCAAAAGAAGCAGCCATATTCATAATTCATAATTCTCAAAATAGAGTGAGCATGCCTTCGTTCTGAAGCAAATCCCTTTTTAAAGTGACATTGTGTTAGTATGAGAAATTACGAAAGAGCTATTTCCTGATTGAGGTTCTTTAAAACCAGACAGATTTGTTTCCCTCATAACCCAAAGTCTTACTTTTCTTTTTCCCTTCTTTTTTTTTAAAGAAACAGTTCTTATGAAAATATAACTGCGCAATATTATGGCAAGTTATGATTATTTAACAGTCCTTCATATGCAGGAATCTACAAAAATTGATGTTTATAGCATTTTCATTTATGATTCCAATGGACAGCCATATGATTCTGAATCCTCACTGAGTCTGGACAAGTAAACCCAAAGACATGTACCAAAGGCATGGTTCCTGGCCCCTAGCACTGTCAGTGGGAGACCCGCTGAGAGGGTGGAGTCTAGAGGAAGGTATTCCAGTCCTCAGGGGTGCGCTCTGAGTGAACTGGAACAGCAGCCACTCCTCTCCACCTGTCGGTCACACCCTATGTATCCAGCAGGAGACAAACAGCCACAAAAGAACCGACCTGAAGTCTGCAAAGTTGACATCCTGTGTGCTTTGTTCCATGAACGCTAACACCAACCAACAAGGAAACCAAAGTCTTCCCAGAGTTTGAAGTGACTTCAAGTGCGCTAATGATGAGATAGGTAGGAAAAGGTTAATCAGCTTTCGTCTTTTTTATACAAGATCTAGCATTAGTGATTAACTCTGAATGCTGCTATGGTTTGAGTCTGACGAGTTCCCGTTGGGCCCAAGTGTTTGGACACGCGGGTCTCCTGTTGATGACGTTTGGGGAGACCCTTTGGGAGGTACAGTTTTGCTGGAAGGAGCACATGGCTTGGGTGAGCCTTAAGAGTTCGTAGCCTCGCCCTGCTCCGTGTGGGTGGATGAAATGTATTAGTCACCACGCCATGCCTCCCTGACATTATGGACTCGCCTTCTGGAATGATAAGCAAAACAAACTCTGTGACATAGGTCGTGATACCCTTGGTGAGTGACAGAAGTGACCAGAGACGATGCTGGTGGGTCCACAGCAAGGCTGTAGCTAGTCCAGGCAGGTCTAGCCACTGTGCCATGGGTAGCTTCAGTCACATGAGGTTTTTAAGGAAAGAAGAAAATTGTCTTATGTAAGTGTTTTGGACACAGAACTTTCCCTGAGCTCTGTAATTCTGAGTTATGTAATTATCCTCTGACTATAGGTTTGGAAAAGAGTGCCCTGATCGCTCTGTCGCTGTGGTTCACACTGCGCCCTTGCTGCAGAGGTGGAGAGCTATGTGCAGGCTCTCTTCTTCCCACATTCTCATTTAAAAATAAACCTCTACAGAACTTGAATGCAAAAGCATTAGCTTAACATTTCATTAATAATTTCAATGCAAAAAAGCAAATGAAATATGAAATCACCCACGTAGAATGTGTTATGTTCTCTAGTTCCTGTTATATTTGTAAAAATGGTTCTTAATTTAAAAAAGAAAGATTCAAATCATCAAAGCAATATTCACTGAAGAGAGAAAGATGCATTAACTTTTGACTGGAAATTTCTGGAATGTGCATGCATATTTAAAAAGAAATTAGGGCTAGGAAATATTTCTCATTAACATGTATTCTTATGCCTGTTATAATCTGAATATATGTAGTGGTTTTGCAACCAATATCACAGTGAATTTATTAACCTTCTAAATTTTAAATTCATTATTTTATAAGAGTTACTATTGTCTATTATATGTTATATCAATGATATTTTTATTTGAGACCATGTGCCATATAAAAATTAAACATACTCTAACTGTAAACAGTAAAAAAATTGAATTAGAATAATTTCTCAAAATATAGCAAGAAAAATTAGACTATGAATAAACATATCTATGGGTGTGCACCTAGCAATAGCCTCGTGAGGGCCTTTATGTTTTCTGGCTTTTCTCAGGCTCCCTTTCCTACTAATTTTATTAATAAACTATAAGAAAAAATGCAGAAATAAACCATGTCCAAATACATTAGTCTACATACTATAGTACTGAGCATTTAATGTCACGTGGATGATGCTTACAAGAAATATCCTTCCAGCTCACAGCTGCCTGTGAACATCAGCAGGGAAGAGGTTGAAAACATGGACTGACTCATCAGAGAAGCTTTTCCTTACAGTGGATCACAACTAACATAGAGACATTCCCCAACACGTACACGCACACGCATGTGCACATGCACACACACACACGCCACACACTCGCACACTGACATACCACATGCACACACGTGCACACATGCATGCACATGCACACCACATGCACACCCACACACACCACACACCACATGCATACACACACACACACACACACACACGCACGCACACGCAGTCTCCCCTCAAAGCTCAGGCATTTTCACAGAAGAGGGGAGGAACAACTGGAAGATCCAGAGGTGGTCGACAACATGGAGGGAGCAGTGTTTTCCAGACACAACAGAGCAGTTGTGTGTGTGAACACGCAGAGATGGCGGCAGCATGCAATAGACCTGCATAAGCTTCAGACAGACAGAATCCGAACATAGAGGACAGAAGGTAGGCTTGGGATCTGTCCACTAGCTGAGGAGGTATTGGATTTGATAGCTACTGGGAGAGGCAGAGTCAGTTTTCTTTAACAATGTGACCCTGGTAGGCTGACCACATGCCAGGGCAGGCCCCCAAACACAGACTATCTGGGTCACAAAATCTAGAGTTAATAGGGTCGTGTGGGAAGGGATGCGAGGGAGGAGAGAGTGATTATAGGATGATTTGGGGGCATGAATGTGCTCTAGACACATTGTAGAAAATTCTCAAAGAATTAATAAAATATTGCTTAAAAAAAGAAAAAAGGAAAGAGAAGAAAGAAAATGTGGGTTGAGCTATTTAAAACTACCTCAGCCTTGTCTTGGAAATAAAGGCACCTAAGTCAAGATAAAGACATAGATAAATGGGTTCTAAAGCAAAGTAGGCGGAAGAATGCTTAGTGGGTTCTAGCTGATGAGAGGAGAGAAATCAAGTGGTCTCCCTCATCCCACAGGTAGATGGACATCTGCTCGCTATTGGCTCTAGCTGAGGGTCATTCGAGAGAATCAGGACTGACCGGGTAGCACACATCTGTAACTTCAGCAGCTGGAAGACGGAACCAGGCTGCTCTTTGTGAGTTCAAGGCCAGTCTGATGTGCACAGTGAGGTTGAAGACAGACAAGACTGCATAGTGAGACCTTGTTTCTAAAACATAGAAAAGAATTGGGGCTGGGAAGCAACGACACAGAAAACTGTGGCCTGAGGGTCTATACCCCATATGCCCGGACCTGAAGCCTGCCTAGGGGAACCTTAGGGTATACTAACCCTGGCTTCATTGAATGAATTTAATTTGCAATGTTCTTCTTATCTTTGTAAACCATTTTTCAGAATTTGAAATTTATGATGTTGACTACTGCAGCTGCTACAGAGATGAGCATGGGTAATGGACAAACAGAGAAGCACAGATCAACAGTAATCCCCCCCCCAAAAAAAAAAACAGAAAAAAGTTATTTCATAAAATACAATCTTGCAAAAAAAAGCAGAGAAATTCCATTCCAACACAATTATATTATATTAATCTATATCGTGTGGTTATAACACAATCTCTGGGCATTGATGTGGGAGTGTTCTCCTGTATTTTGTATTACTCTTATTGGTTGAATAAAGAGCTGCCTGGCTTATAGACAGGTCAGCCCTTAGGTGGGCGGAGTAGACAGAACGGAAGTTCTGGGAGGAGAAGAAAGGAAGTGAGCCAGACGCCACGAGCCACCGTCGCAGATGGATGCAGGTTAGACCTTTCCGGTACGTCACCACGTGGTGACTTACAGACTTTTATAATGGGTTAGTTTATGAGGTGAGGGCTAGCCGGGAAAAGGCTAGTGATAATAAGTCAGGCAGAGTTTAAATGAATACCGTCCTCACGTGGTTATTTCGGGTGCAGGCGGCCAGCCGCTGAGCGGGCCAGTGGCTGGCGGCTGGGGAACACAACATGCACCTCTCCTCTCCCCTATATACAACAGGGCATAGTAATAAAGAGAAGTTTATTTGGACCCATGGTTTTACAGGTGTTGACATCTGGTGAGCGGAATTGGTGGCTTTATCTCATGGTGGAAAAGCAGAAGAGAGACCATGCTCATGGAAGAGAAGAGAGGGGGCTCTAAGAGTTTTGCTTGGAAAACTGACACAGTCTTAGAAACTATGCTAGTCTTGCTGTGAGGTTGGCGCTTCTGTACCCAGTGTATCCAAAAGGCTCAACACCTCCAGATATCAACGTGAGGCTTGGAGGAGGCACATCATGCCATACATGTTTGTCACTTACTTCTCATGCTGGAGAATATGTTAATGAAGATAAGCAATGCTAGAGAGGATTCCAAGCACAGGCGTGTCTCTCATACGTCACAGGTGCATGAGCACAACCATCATGAAATGTGATATGGCACCATGTGAAGAAATGTTCCAATCTCATTGTCACAGGTCTATGAGGTTGAGGTACCCGCAAGCAGGAACCAAAACATGGGAAAGAAAGGCTGGCTACCTAGTGGATCCACACAGCACGGCCGGCACAAAGGAGCGAAATCTGGTTTCTAACAGGTGCTGCAGAGTTCTCTGCAGAAGACACAGAATCTGAAAAAAGAACAAAATGTCAGATTTTGTGCCATGCTTCCCCTGAGTCTATCCAGCCCAGAAGCAATAAGGCAAATGAATGGAATTCTAAAAGTGGCCAACATGACTAAGGGGTCTGAGACATAGAAAACACAGCAGAAGAGACTAGCAACTTGCAAGCAGGTGAAAATTAAGCTTGCTATATGAATGAATTCTTAAAGGCACAGTGTGGATTCGCCGGTTAGAAAATAAGGATGATCCCATGACATTAGGGAGAACTTCTGTCATTGGGTCTCAGAATGCAGTTCTCCAGACAGGTATGATGGCTGATGTCTATGAATCCAGTATTTGTGGAGGCTGAGGCAGGAGGATCAGGGGTTTGAAAGCAGCATGTCCTACACTGCAAGGCTCCAAAGGCTAAAAGAAAATCATACAGGGAGGTAAGCAAAGCTCTTTGCAGCTGACTCTTTGAGTTGGGGAGATCAGAATGCCTTAGACTCAGGGTCTCCCAACTCCCTTGTTTCCTCCCAAAGCAGGGGTCTCTCTGTAATGTTCTTTTATTTAGCTGAAAGGTTTGATTTGCTTGCCTGCTTGTTTTAAAGAAGTGCAGTTATCGTAAACTGTGTCCCCAAAGTCTCGTTTACCAGGAGAATTTAATCATGGAGAAGAGACCAAGGCACACGCAGGCAGACTTTTCACACATTATTCTGAAGGCAACTCCAAGGGATGATGTGGAAAGTTTTATCTGCATAAAAGTACAACCATTCCCCACAGTACCACGACACCCTTGCCTCCCTGGACCCTGTGGCCTTGTTTCCAGAGCCCAGAGGGACTTGTCTTGAGTTAGTGCAGTCTCTTTGACACTTGTCGGGGACCGTCGCCCCAACATAAAAACTGGTGTTTTTCCCCCAAATGTGTCCGCGGAGGCGCGAGGAAGAAAAACAGGCTTTCACACTATCACTGTTCAAAGGCCTCTTCGGACTTCTCTTGTCCTTTCCAGCGTGACCTTGCTTTTATAGTCTCTCTCCCAAACCATTCCTGCTCTGAATGCTCTCCCCACCCTTGAGGAAGTTTTCTATTCATATTCCTTTTTCCCGGGGCATCTCCCCCAGCACACACACACACCTGCATTCTTTCACCAGCTTTGGAGATAGCGACCTCTCATCAAGCAATCTAAAAATGAAAAGGAAGGCTGGAGCAAAACCCTCATCTATTGTCTTTCTAAATTGTTGGCTTTCAGCTACGAAGCTGCATGGCGTCCTCAGGCTGGCGGATATCAGAGCCCACAGACACTTACTCATTTTCCCTAAAGTCATTAATTCCATCTCCATTGCTGTCATCCTTGTCCCTGTGAAGAGTCGTTTGTAAGTCTCCTTGCAGTTTGGGGCAATCTCTCTGCTCTATTGTCCCATGTATGTAGCAAGCGGGTTTGCCTTTTTCTTGCTAATTTACTTTTGTTTTTTCAGCAAACCCAAACCTTCAGAGATAAAGAAAAATAAATCTCTTTGTCTCTCTCCTCAAGGTCTCCACTAGACACTGTCAAATTGAACTTGGCTTAGAATTCCAAAGCATTGCTTGTAAAAAGGAAAATGGAGAAAAGAAAAATCCCTGAGAGTGGAAAAGAACTAAGATGCCCAGCCAGTTCCCTGGTAAAGATGGGCCCACAGAAGGGCAGAAGCAGCAGTTTTTTCCAGGGGAGGCACAGAAAGGCAGTGTGTGGAAAGCCGGTGTTCCTGTGCTTTCCTAAGGTGAGGACACTCTCTCCTACTTGAGACTCCCACAGACAAAAAGTTTTTCCATGAGGAGTAAGTGACAAGAATATTCAGAAAGGGCTCTCCCCTCAACACTCATTTACACAAGGTTAATCTAAGACTTGAGGTAGACCAGAGATTACTCAGGCCCACAAGGAGCTGAACAGTGTCTATCGCTCATTCTGAGGAGATTAAAACTATAGAGAGAGATCTTCCTTGTTTGGTAGATATTTAGGGGTGCCTGAAAGTCGGCATGCAGGGAGGTGTGCAAAACTCTGGCTCAACTCCATGGATTATAAAATAGCAATACCCACAGCTGGCAGGGTTGAAATCTGGGGTATACCCAAAGTACCTACTGCAAGAGGAAAGTTCTAACTTAGCTCACGTGATAAAACTCACCTCTCATCTAATGGGAGGGAGGGAGGGAGAGAGGGATGGAGGAAGAGGGAGAGGGATGGAGGGAGAGAAGGAGGGAGAGAGGGATGGAGGGAGAGAAGGAGGGAGAGGGATGGAGGGAGAGAAGGAGGGAGATAGATAGGGATGGAGGAAGGGGCAGAGAAAGCTCTTTCTACTGCCATTCAACATAAACTGCCTAGCTTTCAATAAAAAAATACATTAGATTAAAAGATAACCCAAAATTGTGGCACACACCTTTAATTTCAACACTTGGAAGGCAGAGGCAGGTGGATACTATGAGCTCCAGTCTAACTAAGTAAGGATATGTACTGAGATGAACAAAGAAAAACAAAAATTATTAGACAAAAAACACTAAGCCACAGTCAAGAGAAAAAGAATAAAAAGTCCCTATTATTCAGGCATACAAAATGAGGTTTAGAATACAGAAATAATATACCTTAGAAAAATCAGAGACAGCTTCCTCATGTTTATATAAGAAAATTTCCTAGAAGGATTACACCAAAAATAGTTTCTTTATTCAGGTAGGGCTGTTTTCAAATGCATTTTTTGTATTATTATATTCTATACTTAATTCATTGTATTCACACAATTTATATAATAATAATGATAGTCTCTCTCTAGTAAAAAGCATTCGCCATAGTAACGGAAACTTTTCCATATTTTTGTGTGGGCGGTAGCGTGGGTAGGACGGTAGCGTGGGTAGGACGGTAGCGTGGCTACATGTATACCTGTGACCCTCGAGGTGGAAGTGACGGTCTTCCTCCATCATTCTGTACCTCACTGAGACAGTCTCTCAATGACCCCAAAACTCACCAGTTTCGCTAGACTACTGACCAATGAGCTCCACATACACACCCACACACACGTACATACACTCACACACGTGCACACAGTCACATGGGCAGGCATGCAAACGCACGCACGTGCATACACACACACACACACACATACACACACACACACACTGCAGCAGTTACAAACATGCTGTCCCATCGGTCTTCTATGCAATCAGGTGGGTGCTGGGGATTGGAAAGCAGGCCCGCATCCTTCAGCAACCCAGCCGCCTTATCAGCCCTTCTCCTTGCCTTCTGTTGTTACCTAAAAGCGGCTTTCTAGGCTCGGTCGCCACAAAGAGTGCAAGAAACAGACTGTCCAAGAAGAATAGATAGGCCACTCAGAACCTAAACTTTACATTCCTCATACGAGCTATAACAAAAACTCTTCATATATTTTTAATTGTTCAATGATTCTGAAGTATGACACTTACTCACTTAGGTAATAGCAACATTGTTGTCATGAACCTTGCCTGCTTGTCACTTATTAAATGATGCAGATGGAACATTTACTAGCTCATGTAATACTATAACTTGACAAACCTATTTTACAGATGAGAACATTGGAATGTAAAATCTGCTTATATTTAAATCGTCATCACTTCCCAAGGGCAATTAGTGATGACCATAAAATTACTGTCATTTGCTATATTCTAGACTCTGGACTAAGTGCTCCCATTGGTTTCAAAAGACCTTTGTGGCTGAGGCTCATAGTTCAATTACCCTGGTAAGGACTGCCCAGCTAGTAAGGAGGGATACCTGCATTCTGGGCCTGTCCTGCTGCAGCCTGGGAACTGCCAGTGCCGGTGCTTTACCGCCATAGCCGTGAAGGTTCCGGCGTCCACTACCAAGTCCTATCCTAAAATACATCCAGACACATTCAGTGGGCATCCTGAGTGTTTTCATGGCTGTCTGTGTTGCTTAGTGACTCCTTCCCACTTCCACGGTTCTGACACACTCCTAGCCAGGTTTATTGCTCAGACATTTTCCAGCATGCTTCTCCATTCTGAGCTCTGTTTGACTGTCCCAGATTCACATCCAGCCTAAGGCAACAACATTTCCTCTTTTGTGAGAAAGAGCTTGTGAGTCTAGTGACCTGTCTCTTTACTTTTGTTCATGATAAGCCTTAGACCTGTTGCTAGTCTACACTCGAAATCAATACAGCTGTGCGGTCACCTAGTCCCTGAATTGTTCTCAACAGGCGACTGGTTTAACGATTCAGTTTTATTAGCACTGTACACTGGGACAGTTTAGGAAGTCCTGACATTCTGAATATGTACAGAAAACAGCAAGCACCCGTTATACTGAGGGCTCGATGAACCTTCTAACCTGGAACTTATGTCCTTCAGTTTGAGAAATATTCTTAATTATATTTTTAACCCTCCTCCAACAATTTCTAGCCATTGTTTCCTGGAATTCAATAAAAGAGGATTTCTTTCTTTATTTTTTTCTTTTGTTGTTGTTGTTTGGTTGCTGAAGGATGAGGGCCTGCTTTCCGGTCCCCAGCACCCACCTGAATGCATAAAAGCCAGATAGGACAGCGTGTTTGTAACTTCTGCAGTGTGTGTTTGTTTTTTGAGACTGGGTTTCTCTGCATAACAGCCCTGACTATCCTGGAACTCACTCTGTTAGACCAGGCTGGCCTCAAACTCACAGAGATCTGCCTGCCTCTGCCTCCTGAGTGCTGGGATTAAAGGTGCACCACCACCCCCTGGCAAAAGAGGATTTTCTTAATTACCCAGGTTCCTAAACTTGCCTCTCTGCTTTTCATCTTTTTTATTTTGCTTTCTAGGAAGAGTATTCACTTTTACTCTTAATAATTTTGTCAATTTTTCAATTCCTTATCTAGTGCAACTTAATCTTCATGGGCTACTGCTTTGTCCCCTGGATATTCTTCAGTGCCTTGGTCCTCTCATCTCCTCACCGTGTCACCTTCTGCTAACTTTCTGAGACTCTGATTGTAGTTTCGGTTCTATTCCCGTCACGTCTGCACCTCCTGTTCTTCTGTTAGTGCCCATGCCACTTATTAGCATCACCCCTTAAATGCTTACACTGTCCCTGGAGAGACGCAGAGGAGGGAGCAAGGGTAGCCATCTCCTTCCTGCCATCAACTTACTGTTGTCACTTACCCAACCCTTTCCCGGCTGGCTGTGCCTTAGTTAAGGTGTTGGACATCTTTAAGTCCCAGCCATATGTAGAGGAGTTTCTCTCTGCTTCTTCCTGACTGCCAACCCACCTCTGCCCACCCCACAGGCAGAAAAACCTTCAGGAAAAAAAACCCATGTGTCTAGTTCCTAGTCAACAACTCTATTGGGTACCAGCTTTCTGTAGATCTGTATCCAGTTACCCATCTTCAGTTTCCAATATAATGGTTCCATTTTCCCTGTAGATATGACTTTATTGTAAAAGCAGAAATCAGCCATGAACACATCTTCACTTTGTTAGGCTGTGCTGAAAGTCCTAGTGTTTATTGTGGGTTCCACGTGTGTTGCTTCTGCTGGTAATAGAGAGTTATCATTCAGCACTGAAGAACGCCAGGAACTCTCTTTAAAATGCTGATTTCATTGTCTTATACAGATCTCAAAAGAGAGTAAGGAATTACTCTTCCCCATTTTACAGATAAGGAAACTTAGATTCACAGTTCAGAAATATGCTCTGTGCCCTAGATCTTTAATCATGAGATTTCTTTTTTTCACTAAGGGCAGAGAGACAGTTTAATCCCAGGGGTTTCAACGCACAGCAATGTTACCACAATAATTTAACATTTTTTTCTTCATGAGGTACAGAGTTGTACACTCACCACTAGTAATATTAGTGATCAGTTTTCTACTGAGGTGACTTAAATAAAAAAAAATCAAGGATTAAGAATATATGCCCCCACTTCATCAGAATAATTTCAAGGTATCAGGTGGAAGCATTTTCGCATGCCTGGCACCTACATGCTTTCTGGGAAACATCTGGAAAACTATTTATTGAGCAACATGGCTTTGGTACCCCTGAGAGAGCATGTTTCACTAGGTCTACAGAAAGGTGAAGTACCTAATGCTGGCAGGTAGATAACAAAATCTCTCTTCTTTCCTCCACCTGGGAAAAGTAGCATTGCAGCTCAAAAGGTAGATTCTACTTCCCCAGTCTTTCTTTTATGACTTGGCCTTTAATTTTTTTGCTACTAAGAAAGCTAGCTGGAAAAGGCTGTTCCAGCCCTTGCAGGCATCCTTTGGTTCACTTGGACGCCTACCTCCACCCAGCTTGCTTGCCAAGGACAAGTGACCATGGAGAGCAGAGAAGTCCCCAGCTGTCCCAGCCAAGCTCACACATGGCAGTGAGACCAATGAAGAGTGAATGAACCGTCTACGACTTCACATCTGACACAGAGAGCCTGGCTGCTCTCAGCTCAGTTATGACTCACAGAGCCGGGATGTAAAAGTGGCTGTTGTTTTAAGCCAGTGAGCTTTGAAGTGATTTCTAATGCTGCATCACTGTGGTGATGGTAAGCTGATGCAAAGCCTGGAATGGTGCCTCTGGAGTGTGAAGTACTGTCCATACAGCTTAAAAGTCTCTACACTGGAGAAACGTTTTGAATTAATTCAAGGTACCTGTTTCTTGGCCCTAATGTCTTCCTCGGGGGAGGGGTTGAAAAGATGGCGTCAACGAACACAGACGCTGGGGGTCAGGTAGAAGGCTTACAGCAAACTCATTTATTTAACAACAGGGGAAAACCTATAGACCCTCCCAGTACCTGGGTTTTCTGATCCGTTGAGAGTTGACATCCATGCTCATCTCTCATTGGCTAGGCACGATCAGGACCTCGGACAGCGCCTGTTGCTAGGCACTCAGGAACTCTGCTTGGTGGCTCCTTATTGGCTAGACACAGACAGAACCTTTGTCTCCAGGCAGACTCCATCCAGGTTAGCTGCTTTTGGCCTGGTAGGCCTTAACTTC
>JAQHUG010000230.1:1604694-1630291 GCA_028555095.1 Dicrostonyx torquatus | reverse complement strand
CACCAGGACCTTCCTTTTTGGGAGCATTATGAGGGGAACAAGCCTGTATAGTAAAACTAGGAGATTGTAGTGTCTGCTCCCCAGAAGAAGTCGTTTCCAAGATCAGGCATTTGGATAAAGGTCTCTGTTACCTTGGGGAATTGAGGAAAGTTTCTGCTTGATTTTAAAAAAGAGGAAATTCTGATCTCTAGCAAGACTAATTTGGGACTCTTTTATTAACATATGACTGGTGCCTACTGTCAAGGTCAAGACTAGTTTCCTCCATCCCTGAGCTCAAGTCACACCTCAGTTCATATGCCCCTTTTCTCCCGGGTAATCCTATGTGCAACTATAGAGTATAAACAGCATAGTCTTTCAATTAAAGGTTTCTGGAAGCCATCCTGACTCACCCTCAAATTGTGTTCATCTCTTCCTTCTCCACTCCCCCAGTCCCCACCCCTTCCTACTCGACATATCCTTTTTAGGACCTGAACACCCCTGCCAAAGCAGGTCTTTGGCATAAAAGTAAATAAATATATTCAATTAAGAATAAAACCGGAATACAAATTATTGTAAAAGGCAAAGAGCTTTCTTAAGAATATAATGGCAGATTTGTTAGGAAAACAACCCTGTTTGGCATGTGTCAAATAATGGACTTCAATTATGTGAAGTCAAATTTGACAAAATGAAGAAATTAATTAAAACTCATCTGTCATAGTTAGAGATTTTAATAGCCACTTCTTGGCAATAGGTAGAAACAGTAAAAGAAATCCAGTCAAAATGTGTATGCATTTAACAGTGTTGGTCAGTGTTTTCTTGATGTCATTTTAGAGTAATTTACCAACCACATTCGCTATATTTTCAGAAACACTTGGAGTCAAATGGCTCAAGACCCATTATATAACAAGAGAATATAGAGCTAACACTTATAGATTACGAAAAATAATTAGATCATGTCAAAACACTCCAAACTATCATATTTTACGTTGGTGAAGATACACAGAAACAAAAGTTTGGAACTTAAGATGCTGGCCATTTGGGATGAAGGATTCGTGGCTATGGTGGGAGGAGCCATGTAAGTACATGCTAGGACAGATGAGGATTTCCATTTCCTAACATGATGGTTGCAGGTGGTTGCCTTAATTTTGGTATAGTGTGCTTTTTGTATTTGCATTTTATTTTAAAATAACACTGTCTTAGAATCATACATCTGTGTATAATACAAGAGTTTACAATGGATCAGCATTCCCAAATGGAGCAACTAAGACAACGACACAAAGTGTAGAGCAAAAGCAAGCAAACTGACTTCTGCTTGGGAGCACTGAAGAGATTTTAAGGCAAATAGGACTCAGAGGCCAGTATCCTGCAGAGACAGACAGCACACAGAGAGGAGCTAGCATCGTTCAGCCTTTCTTTTCTCAGGGTAGTTAACAATTCTTAGCATGAATTTAAGCAGAGGTCCCAGAGAGGGGATACTGATAGGGGGCAGAGAAGTCAGCAAAAATTTCGGCAAACACAATTGGCTGGAGAAATAGAAATGAGGAACGCAGCCAAAGCGGCTGTGCAGGGTGCAGAACTCCAGCAAAAGGGATGCGTAGGGCAGAAGTGAGATAGGAGAGAAAGACAGAGAATTATGACATGGGAAGAAAAGCCTGGGGAATGAAGTGGCTCCAGATTAACCATGGAGATGACACACGCCTCGCAAAAGGCAGGGCAGGCATGACATGTGTTTTCTCAAAGACGTGTCACCCAAGGATGCTAAAGACAGTAAATAATTTGTGCTTACTCAGTGGCCAAGTGATTTATAGCCTTAAGATTTCAGCATTCCCTTCTCATACCTTAGGTTAAGCAACAGCCCTCATTAATCCATCTTACAACTTTGCTTACAAAAGAACACTGTTTAAGTTTTAAACATCGTCATAACTACATTCTTAAAAAGATAGGAAAGGCAATGCTTAGAGATGGGACTTGACAGCCAATTATGTGTGTGAGTGTGTATGTATGTATTGTGTGTAAGTGCACACAGGCATGTGTGTACATGTGTGTGTGCGTCTGTGTATGTATTTTTTTCCAGTCTTTTTTGGAGGATATAAAGAAAAATTTATACACAATAGATAGGGCACCAGAGATAGGATGAGCCAAACAACATGGTCCCTCCCAAGCCTAGTTTGGTGAAACAATGAGCTCATGGAGTTTTTATAGAAGCGTGGGAGAGGATTCTACTTTAGAGGCATGGGTGACTCAAAGGCCATTGCATGATTGAAAAGCACACAAAAACATGGGTGAAGACCTCTGTAAAACTGTGTTCATGGAGCTCCCTGCACAACATGGGGTCAACGAGGCTGGCTTGAGAATCTCTCCTGATAGCACTCCTAGCCATTTATGTAACCTTTGGAGGAACCCTATGTGTAATGGTAAAAATAAAATCCTGTGGTTTCCCGAGGGGCTCAGAAGCAGAAACGCTGCAGATCTCAGAGGTGGCAGTGGGCAGCGGGTCCAAGACCATGGCAGGTCCCACGGCGGGTCCCGAAGGCAGCCAGTCCCAGGCAGAAAGCCGTGTGGCAGGTGAGAGACCGAGAAGGATAGGCATGTCATGCAGAGTGAGGTTAGACATTTATTTAGTGGAAGGAAAGGGAAAGAGGAGAAGGGGGAAGAGGAGAGAGAAAGAGAGAGAGAGAGAGAGAGAGAGAGAGAGAGAGAGAGAGAGAGAGGCAGAGAGAGAGAGAGAGAGAGAGAGGGGGGTAAGAGAAAAATGGCAGAAAGGGAATGAGGCAGAAGCTGCTTCTTCGGGAAGAGAGTTGGAAAGGAAGAGACTTGGGCTGCAGACAGGAAGGAAGATCTGCCTGACTCTGTGGTAGTCTGGAGAGGAAGTGGGTGGGACTTGTATCTTAAAGGAACAGGACAGACCATTGCATTTTCATCTCTTTTTATAACAAAAAGGTGGGAGGTTAGGCACAACAGGTTAAAGGAATTAGGGTGGTAGATTCTCAAGACTGCTTCCTGCTTATTTGTGGGTGTCATCTTGGGGGCAAACCCGAGAAAGCCAGGTGCTGGTTACATCCTGGGATAGCTGGTCTCTTTGCTCCTGTCTGGTGTTTGTGGAATGGAAATGTCTGGTGTCTCTTACACCTGTTTAAGGTATTGGCAAAACAGAGGACAAAGTTACATTTAGGAAAAAAAAATAGGACCAGAGAATTGAGAGGGGTGTATCTGACCTGTTTAAGGTGGGTCTTTCAATTTGGCTCCCTGGAACTCACAAGAATTTGGGGGGTTATGGAATGGAAGGGGAGGAGAGAAATAAGGGGGATGAGGAAAGAGAGAGAGAAGAGTAGAGGAGCCACAGAAGAAGCTACCTCCTTGGGAAAGACTGAAAGGAAAGAGACTTGGACTGCATGCAGGAAAGAAGATCTGCCTGCCTCTGTGGTGGACAGGGGAGGGAGTGGGCAGGGCTTGTCTCTTAAAGGGACAGTACAGATCATTACACTATGAATCTTGCAAATTTCAGGAACTTCATGAGATTTCTGATTCGTTTACTTCCTGAGCTTTGTCGGTTTTGTTCATTACCTTAATGAACCTCTCTCCAGGATTGATGGTTTCAATATTGAGGATGTGGTTACAGGACACTGCAAAAGCATTGATTTTACCCTTCCTGTGAGAGCATGAATGTCTTCTACTTCCCCTAAGTGTTTATCTTTCTATTTAACCATTATACTTATGATATGTATTTTAAAAATATCTCACAATCTCCAAGTCTGCTTCATATTGACTCACCCTGGAGTCATTTTCTTCTTCAAGACATAAACACACACAGACACACAAAGAAAAGTACAAGTCAATATCCCTGATGAGTTACTGGATTCTTGGACCTTCTGTTCATAGCCAGCTGTCACTGAACTAGCTAGACCTCACCCTGTAAATGATTCTAATAAATCCCATATATATATATATATATATATATATATATATAGAGAGAGAGAGAGAGAGAGAGAGAGAGAGAGAGATTCATTCTGTAAGTTCTGTTACTCTTGAGAACCCTCACTAATACAGAAGCCTACAGAATGGCCCATTCAGAAAATGGACTGGGGACCTGAACAGAAATTTCTCAGAATAAGAAAAAAAATAGCTAAGAAATATTTCAAAAACTGTTCATTGTCTTCAATAATTAGACAAATGCAGATCAAAACAACTTGGAGATTTTCATCCTAACCCAATCAGAATGGCAAAGATCAACAAAACAACCAACAACACAAATGGAGGTAAAATGAATAAAGGGAACTGTCCTTCACTGACAGGAGTGCAAACCAGTCCTGCCACTCTGGAAACCAGTGTGGAGGACTCTTCAAAAGTGAAAAACTAAGTCTACTGTTTGACCTGGTTGTGTTACTTCTTGGTATATGCTCAACGAACTCAAAGCGCATATATATGCCCACAGATATTTGCCCAGACATGTCCTCTGCTGTTCTATATACAATATCTGGGAAACGGAAACAACTTAAATGTCCTACAACCAATGAACAAGTAATGAAATGTGGTGTGTCTATATGAAATATGGAATATTATTCAGCTACAAAGAAAAATGAAGTCATGAACTTTGCAGGTAAACGGGTGGACCTAGGAAGCTTATAACCGAGACCCAAAAAGACAAACAATATGCTCTCGTTTATCTGGGACTCCCAGTCCCAATTTTGCCATGTGAGTAAATGACCAAGAGCAACTACAAAGCCAGGGAAGTAAGAAGGGGCCACACAGGAGCAGCAAAGGGGTGGAGCAGGGCTCAGGGGATTTGAAGGGGAAGATGGAAAAATGGGAGTGGATTTGATAGCTCATGGGGCAGGAGGAGCTCAATACAGATGGAAAGGGAGAGAGGAGAGCAAAATAACTGTATGGATGTCTGAAAAAAAAATTCTAGTATTATTTAGAGGGAAATCATGCCTGGTACTGGAAACTTAGCTAATTACCTAGGGCTCATGAAGTCATGAGGAAAGCCTATAACTGCCGCTCTGCTAAACCAGCAGAATTCCTAACTGCATTCTAAGTGTTTGTCCTTAGATACACAAATGCAGCCCTCACTACTAACCAAGGAAACTGCTCTTTGAATCCAAAGGAGAGCATTATTTTAAAAACTATGAACAATCAGAATGCCGAGAACAAGTGGTCATGTGGTGGCCAGTCCCACATGATCCAATATTACACAAATCCTGCACCCAAAGCTCTGGGCACATTGTGGAAGAGAAGGCCAGACAACAGGAAGTCTGCTGTGAAGCTGGATGTCCTGGAAACGACGGAGCTCCAACAACACGGCTGCCTAAATAGGACCTGAACGAGGATGGCACCAATAGACATGCTGACAAGGAAGGGGGATATTTTAGATGGCCCCAACCACAGGCCAAGGATTACAGACAACCGAGGTATGCTGAGAGCAGAAAAAACTGTCATCCCTATGGAAGGGCACACCAGTTGGCTACTCACATTCAAGTAGCCAGCCCTGAAATCATAGACATACAAGTAAGATCATAGGAACTAATCGACTTTTATTTATATAGTTTGTGTGTGTGTGTGAATGTATGTGCATACTTAATGACAACTTTAAAGAGAGGCCATGAATTTTAGAGAGAGTAAGAGAGATCATGAGAGAGCATAGATTGAAGATGGGAAGTGGAAAATAATGAAAACATACTTTAATTCCAAAATCATATTTTAAAAACCAGGTAACAAAAATGCTTCTGTGGATCCCAGTTCCTTGAGTTGGCAGACATGAAATTTACAGTTTCTGTGAATATGGCTCAGTGGCGCAAGTTTGTGCCTCGCGTGTGTAAGGTCCTGAGTGCAATGACCGCTACCTCAGAAACAGCACGTGCTTAACAACTTAAAAGACAGAAGACATGTTAGGAATGTTTGAGAGAAAAGGAGTTTATAAGCAGAATCAGATGGAATTTTTAAATAAAAAAATCTAACAACCAAAAGTTATAATTTGATAACTGAATTTAATATCAGTTTTCAATTTTAGGCCAAATTTGCAAAATCCCCAATCTATAGAATACTCATAGAGGAACCACAGCATTTGACTTCTAAGTAAAAGAATAGAAACAACAGACAAAAGATTCTGGAGAAAACCAACTGTCCTTAGAGCTCCTGCTAACACACTATTCAAAATAGCAACCAAATTATTATATGCTTTTGGATATAGGAAAATTATAAAAATAAACAAAACAAAATTCCCTTAGTAAATAGTAAGAAATAATTGTTTTCATAGATAAGATGATTCCATATTGCAGCAATAACAGCTCATCAAAAATACTATAAATTCAAAGCACATATAAACAAATTTCCAACAGGATATTCTATGTAATTTGACAAATGGTTTCTAACATACATACCTATGTGTGTGTGTGTGTGTGTGTGTGTGAAAAGATTAAGAACCATGGAAAGTATAAAACACATCTATTAGAGAAGTGAGATACACTGCAAAAGATAGAGGCTTTTATAACAGTGCAGCCAAAGTGTAGTAATAGACACGTGGCCTAACTGTACAGAGTGGTCTAAAATTAGACCTATGCATAAATTAAAGCCCATTTCACATTAGCTTCATCAGAGAAAATGCTACTGGGCGCTAGATTATCCATAAGGAAACAGGGAAGAAAGTGAAAATCTTTGCACAAAATTGTAAATGATAATAAATTTCTGATGAATTATATGTTTTTTAAAACATAGAAAAATAAAAATGTTTTGTACAAAATGAGATTAGTGAAGGCTCTTTTAGTGTGTAAAAAACAAATCATGCAGGAATGGCTAAATTTAATAACATAATAGCTAGGAAAAGTTACTCATTAAAAGAAATGTAAAAGTTTTAAGAAGACAAGAAACTGGAAGACATTTGCCTTTATTAACCAGAATAAAATGGTCTTATATATTGCTTATCACACACACACACACACACACACACTAGAAAAGAGAGGAAACAAATAGCCCCAAACAACGACAACAAAAATTGTTTACATTTATATGCAATCATGGTAATCAGTGGGAGATATTATTTTATACCCAAATAAGTGAGTCTGGAAGAAAATCAAAATCTTTCATTATCAACTGTATAGTAAAGAAGGCTCACAGACTGCTGTAAAGTGGCATATTACTCTGGAGACAATCCACTTATAATTCATGAAACTGGTGATAAATATTCCAAGGATCCAGCAGTTCATCATCATTATGTATTATTCCAGGACAAATCTTGTACAGTGCCAGGGAAAGTGCATGCAAATCTAAACTAGCAAAGAATAGAAAACAAAAACAAAACAAACAAAAAATTAGTAGCCCTTATCAATAGAACATGTACCAAAAAGAATATCCAATGGCCATATAATAAAATAATATAGATAACTAATCAAGAACAAAGAATAGTTACAAGTGTCCACCGTGATGAATATCACCAGAAGAACACTGAGGAAAGCTATGCCACATGCTTGTTTATGATGATTTTATACAAATCATAAAGTTATATGGGCATCAAAGAAACTCCATATGGAGTTTGCTTTCTTTTGGGCAAAGCTAGCCATTTGGGCAAAGAAACTGCCCTCTCTTTAATTGTTGACAGTACACTGTACAAACTGGACCAGCAGGGCAAAAAGAAAGCTACTGCCAGACTTTGAAGTTCTTTGAAATTCATTGCTTCTCAGAAAAAAAATATGTCAGAAATACCAGGCCAATAGGCCACAGTTGGATGTCCTAATGTCACAGAAGAACCTAAGACGACTGTCCAGACAGTCAGATGTCCTTACCATTAGGCAACATTTCATCTTTCTGGGGTCTTTGACAGAGTCGAAGACTAGATAGTCACAGTTAAAATTTCCTTAGTTATGATAAAATGTAAATTAGGTATAAAACCTTAGACTCACAAAGATAAAATAGATAATAGAATTTTTTCTAATTTTGCCAAATAAAAATAGACTGGATATTATAACTGTAATTCTTCCTTAATAGCTGTTTTGTTGTACATAATTTTACTATGTTAAAATTAACCTTCCATTTTAATTAGACAAAAAAGGGGAAATGTTGTAGAATAATTCCATTGTATACTGTAAAGATTTGTCACTCAGATTGGTTTAATAAAACTGACTGGACAAGAGTTAAACGGAATAAATTTAGGCGGGAGAACTAAATTGAGAGTGTTGAGGGGAAGAAGGGTAGAGTCAATGGAGTTACCAGCAGACACAGAGGGAGCAAGGCATGCTGGAGAACAGGTAAGCCATGGGCCACGTGGCAATGCATAGATTAATAGAAATGGTTATTTAAGTTTTAAGAGCGAGTTGATGATCTGGGATTCCCCTCTGTACATTGTGAATTTGTTTTATTATCATTGGTTAATAAAGAAACTGCTCTGGCCTATAGCAGGGCAGAATAGGGCTAGTCAGAAAAACTAAATAAAATGCAAGGAGAAAGAAGGTGGAGTCAGGGAGACTCCATGTCACTGCCCAAGAAGAAAGATGTCAAAATCTTACAAGTAGGCCACAGCCTTGTGGTAATGCATAGATTAATAGAAATGGGTTAAGACATAAGAGCTACTTAGAAATATGCCTGAACAATCGGCCACACAGTGTTGCAATTAATAAAGTTTTGTGTGATTATTCGGGTCAGTGCTGTAATTAATATAGTTTTGTGTGACTATTGGGTCTAAGAAGTCAGAAAAAGACCATGCAGTCTCCGCTTACATAATGACGCCTAATATGGGGAGCCATGCATCCACATAAACCCTAAGAAAGCTTAAAAAATTTTTTCTAGGCCCACAAAAATGAGAGCCAAGCGCAGCTCCTTGGTAGCCACATTTTCCTTCAGATATGCTCTGTTTGCTGGCTACAAGAAGACGCACAGTTCTTTTAAGACGTGGCCTCCTGATTCATGCTGGTAGCATGAATGGTTCTGGCTCTTTCGGGAGGTCCTTCTACAGAGCAGTCAGGGTTTGTGATCAGGGTACCTACAAGTTGCTTAATGGCGAAATTGGGGCCGTGAGCATGGCTCTCAGAGGCCATGTACATACCTCCACCATGTTGGACTGTGTGAAGCCAAAAGGCAAAACAACCTTAGAGCTAGCTATTCCACTTAGAATTTTGAGAAGCACTCCTGGTCAGAAAGGGTTTACAGATATGCAATAAAGACAGATTCAGACAAAAAAAAAGACCTCTAAATGGGACAGAGTGTTAGATAAATGTGCATAGGCTCAGGAGAGAGAAGAAAGAGTACAGACAGTCATAGATTAAAGGAATAAAGATAATAAAACGAATATTAAAAAGTAATAGAAGAAGGAATACATGCAGAGAATTTGGATTATGTATATTATTGTGTTTTCTTTGATTTCTTTTTTTTTTTTGACTGCACAGAGACATTTGATTCTGGGGGCTACTAAGCTAAACCAGCATAAATGTATCCTGAATTCAAAATTGAAGTCTAAAGATACGTTACTTTAGAAAAGAGGTTCTGCTTTAGTTTCCACAGAGGTTGGCAACCTGTGGATTCCTTCCAGGCTAATGTGGTTTAGTGGAACAAGACCCCTGAAAAGGTCTCTATGAATCCTAAAAACACTTCACCCAACAAACAGTAGGAAGCAGTTTGGAGAACACTATGTCCAAATTCCCAAAATGATTGTTTATGTTTGTTTTCATTTAAATGGGGATATAATATAGAGATGAATACTTTGCTTTGGTATGAATCTTGGTTTATTGATACAAATTTAAGACCAATTTTGTCAGATGTGTATTTCTACTCCTATTTAAAGTATTATGTTTATGCAGCTCATTTAAAAATGTAATATATGGCTAAGAAATACAGATTAATAGTCACTTGTAATAATCAAACTTTTAATTATGTTAGTTAGGTTTTCTAAATATACAGAGATGTATTTCAGTTAAATAATCTTTAACACTTCAAAGACCTACAGAATACGGCATTTAAAATGCCTACTCAATATTATTAATGTATGCACGCTATACTGTCACATCTAGGCCAAAGATGGATGCTTGTTTTAAATGGTATATTGCTAAGACAAAAACAGCAGCAATTCTTTTTGCACAATTTCTAAGAAATGTGTTTTTTTCTTATCTGTGCAAGCCAGAAAGGAGGGATGATCTAGATCCTATCCCATACCTGTAGAGGAGTGTGTGTCCCTTCCTACTGTGAATAAGCAGCCGCTGCAACGATGACCATCTTGTAGGCAGGGGGGGGCAGTGAGAAAGTCTCAGCAGATAGGGCTTTCTTTTAAGGAAGGTAAATCAAAGAAGGGGGCTGGAGAGATGGCTCAGTAGTTAAAAGCACTGCCTGCTCTTCCAAATCTCCTGAGTTCAATTCCCAACAACCGCATGGTAACTCACAAAGAGATCTGGTGCCCTCTTGAGAAAAGGTCGTGGCCAATAGTCTTCATCAACTTAGACCATGAAACCCAATATGGACAAGCTCAACAGGCCACCATATATGGGCTGTCCATGCATGCTTCAGCATTGGCAGGGCAGAAATTTCATTTCATTTTTAATATGAAAACAGGCTTGACTAGATTTGCATGAATATTAAGCGATGGTCTTACTTTCAAAAGCCAATTTAGTAAATTTTCTGCACCACAGTCTCTTTCCTGATCCTTCACTCCCTATGGCTCCCTATGGTTTCTGTTCCTGGTGATCAACTGTGGTCTGAAAATAAATTTTACCAGTAAATTCAAAAGCTATAAATGTCACAAATTTCCAAAGTGAATGATGAGCTCTTTCCTTTCCCCTGATCCATTTTCCAGATGTAAACAAACTCCCCTTGTGTACAGAGTATCTATTCAATATGGATTGCCGGTCTGTAATTACTTTGTAGCTGTCTCTGTTAAAAGATCCATTGTCTCACTGTCACAGTTCAGGTAACATGGGTTCAAGTGGCTCTTTTTTATTCAGGAATTGTCCTAAAACATAAAAGCAGTGACGCAATTCCAATCTTCTTTTGAGCTTAAACAGCAGAGGTACAATAGAGGCCACACTCACCTATTTTATTCATCTGTTGTTATACAGATGTAATTGGTCTGTTTTTCTATTCTAAATCTATTTTCCTAATTTATAAATTAAATACCACCAGAGATAATACGTATAACAAAAACAAAGTATTTACAGGACTTGGAACCATCTGCAGTCTTAGTCAGTTGCTAGATAAGGAACACAACCGTATTTGTAAAGTAAATCAGAGTGAAGTAGAACTCCACAGAGAAGCTAGAAATTGAACATGAGCAGCCTGTATGGACACGGGCAAATAAGTAAGATTGTTGAACGAGAGCTGGATTTTCAGTTGCCTGTGTTTACACTTGTAGAAGGCAAGGTTCCCTTTAATGGTTCCAAGTCCTTGCACATCCCTTTGGAATTCCATCCCACCCCCTACACACCATCACTGGGGACTTCCTCCTTCTCTGAAGGCACACACTTTGTGGAAAGAAAGGAATCATGAGGGAAGAAAAGTTTTTTTTTCTTTACCCGTTATCCTCAATCATTCCCTGTGGTGCCTATGCTTTGAAATCATTCTGAAAATGCAGGTGTCTGGATATGCAAATTAGACATCTGTCAAACTTAATTTACTATTTTTCCAGTAGATGTATGACTTCTATTTAACTTGCAGCCTAATGTCATAAAGGAGAGTTTAAATCCCAGCTCAGCCGTGTATCAAATGTGTGATGCGACTTGGTTGTCAACTTCTCCTTATCAATTTCTCCATCCTATGAGGAACATAAATATATGACAAAGAAAGTTAAGGGTGAAGTGAATCAAATCCTGTACAAACTGGAGACTCCTAAGTAAATTCTGCTCATCTTCTGGTCAATCCCACTCCTCTCTACCACCATGCATAAACACAGCCCCACAGCCTGTGAAGAGCTGATGTCACATATCATACACATGGGCTAGTTATTTTCACCTACAGTACCTGAAATCATCATTGATATATTTCCATGTGATTCCTGGTAACTAAGTGATAAATCATATTTGCATTCTTTTTTAATTTATTTATTTTTACATCCCAACTGCAGTTGCTCCTCCCTCTTCTCCACCCATTTCATCCGCCCCCCCCCCTTTCCTCTACCTCCCATCAGACTCCGAGACTCTTCTGTTTCCGTTCAGAAAGGAGCAGGCCTCCCATGAATAGTAGAAAAACGTGGCACATCAAGTTCCAGTAGGACTAAGCACCTCCGCTGTATCAGGCTGGGTGAGGCAATCCAAAATGAGGGATAGGTTCCCAAGAGCCAGCCAAAGTTTTGGGGGCATCCCCGCTGTCCACTGTTAGGAGTTCTACAAGTAGACCAAGTCACACAATGGTTACATATATGTAAAGGGCCTAGGGCAATCCCATGCAGGCTCCCTGGTTGCTGGTTTAAACTCTGTGACATGCTATGAGTGTTTCTGTCAGTTTTCTTATGATGTCCTTGGCCCCTCCGGCTCCTACAATCCTTCCTCCCTCTCTTCAGCGGGATTCCTTGAGCTCGGACTAATGTTTGGCTGTGGGATCTCCACATTTGTTTCCATAAGTTACTGGATGAAGGCTCTCTGATTGTTGTAAAATATAATAAAAGATCAAATTGGACTAGAAAGGATACGTTAAACAAACAAAAAGGGATGGAAAATACCCCCAGAAATAGATTGCATAATGCTTTATTAACCTTGAATTTTCTTAAAGCTAATGAGAAAGGAACAACAGCAGCAGAGAGACATTGGATAATGGAAAAAAACCTCTGAATTAAATCAGCTGGTGTATTTCAAGGATGTGTTGACCTCAGAATGGAAACCAGGAGATGTGCTACTTTGTGGAAGGGGTTTTGCTCTTGTTTCCATAGGAGAAGAAAAGCTATGGATACCATCAAAATTAATAAATATTGGGTTTGAAAAAAGAAACCTCTTAAGCAAGAAAAATGACAAATCACACACAGAGGTAATAATCATACAGGTGGTAAGGAAACATCATAAGGGGTGGGGCAGGGATCTAATCTTGTCTTTGCAGGAAAATACTCATCTTCAAAAAGTCGAGAGACCTCGGACATCTAGATACCTAAGAATAAAAGATAACTGCCCAGAAAGAATCACCAAGTGAATAGAAATCTGACTTATGGTGACATATTATCTGCAGGGTAAGATTTCATTACTTGAACTTGTATACATATGTGTGTGTGCGTGCATATGTACACATATATATATATAATTTTTAAGTGAATAGCAAATTTTATTATAATATATATGTATGTATATCTGCTTCTCAGTATAAATAAATACAAATAAATTTGCTACTCACATAAAACTTAAAGCTGACTTTGGAGTTGGACAGTGCTCTCCTTCTCTAAATCCAAGCATATTGTCAAAAGAAAAATTCAGAGTGTCTGTCTCATATCAGGAACTATTTGGTATGAGACAGAAAGAAGAAAGAATTTAGGAAAAATTTTACTTCTCTCCATACCTATTTTTATCTCTAATGTACATTTTGTTGTTATATATATGTTTATACGAACAATGCTTAAGTTTTCCACAATGAACAATAAATTTTCCTGCAGTAATCTTTGAAGTTTCCCGGAAGAAGATGGGGCCCCACAACAACGACTCTACCTGGTTGCTATGGCGTCATGATGCTGATAGCGCTACTTTAAGATCAGTTTTGGGTACCAGCTGAACAAGATGGTCCCAACTTGGTTAGCTGAATTGGTGCACCTTCTTACAATATTCTGGCCAGAACTTCAAATAAGAACTTCAGAAATACCCTACCAACTACTCAGAGAGTATCTCTAATAATCTAGACAGTAATCTTGAAACTTACCATCATTTTAGTTTTTACAGGATCCCATAGAAATATCATCTATGCATGCATGTTTCTACCTCTGCTTAAGATACTTTGTATATTGATACAATTTTAGAATATATTTATCATGTTGCAGCAGTATACATTTCTACCTCTAGCCAGAATACATATACATTGTTTACAATTTGAGATTATTGTCCTAATTACTGCACAGTTGTTTAAAGATTGTTTCATATTCTAATGTGAAGCCTTAGTCTTTAAGCTATATAGGTATTACTAATTATAGGTCAATGGTCATCCATGTTTGTCATATTTATAGTTAGCTAATCAGGTTCTTCTGATTCTTAGAGATTCTACTCCACATATGTAGGTAACCTTTAACCACTTCAAGGCACTGTAGAATAAGGCATTTACGTAACTTAGGTTCTGTTGATGTGAAACATGATTGCTCCTGGCAGCACCAATGTATTCCCAAGAGAATGTTGAGCACCAAAGACACTCCACTTGGAGTTTGTTTTCTTCTTGGCAAAACTGGCCTTTGGGCAAGAAACTCCCACCCCTTGACCACTGACAAAATGCAGCATGTCCACACTGGGCAAGCACAGACAATACACTCACATACACACATACAGCACACATATACTCACACATATAGTCACACACACAGCATCATACCATCTTATTGATTCTATTTCTGTAGAGAACCCTGCCTAATACACTCCCAATACACATAAATATATTCAGTTCCATGCTCCACATCTCTGGAGAATCTTGACATAGACCCACTGACTCACAAAGAGAAGAAAATTTAAATTTAAAGCTGAACTTGATTGAATAGCTCTGAACCAGATTCTCATTCATGTGATTAAATATAAATTACTGTGGATACTTGGTAATTCCCATAAATTGACACCGCAGGATACCTCAGGAAACTGATTCTTCTATTTATAACCCTAATATGGTCTCCTTTCTATGATAAGTCAGTACCAAGGAAAAGCCCTTCTGGGTATCCATCAAATTTGTGAAATTACATCTGCATCTTCCTTAATATCTCGCATTCAATGTGATTTCTCCAGGAACAATGTGCAGCGGGTCTTCTGTGGCTCAGGGCGCGCATTAGCATGTGATGACGCTAAAAGCAGGACAATGCTAATGTCGCTCAGATTAGCAGTGGTACTCAAGTAAGCACAATTGTCCTCCCCTGCTTTTAATAAAGTCACCACCAATCTACAAAACAACAGCATCTGACTTCAGTCAAGATAACAGAAATCCTAACATCTTTTTTGGACTATACAGGCAGATGAGATTTATTTATCAGAGCGTTTACTAGACAAACAATCCACTCAGTTCACAAAACTCCACAAAAATGGAGCATTTGTAGTCATCAAATGCATGACCTGCACACAGATCAACGGGGACACACATGTGAACTATGTGCCTCTCCCCCACCCCAGTTTAAAGAGTGCCATGAGAGGAAATGATGACACAATTAGCCTTCTCCAAGTATGGATGCTTGGCAGCAATTCTGAAGGTATTAAATTATCACCCTTTTCTGAATAATGAAATCCCAGAGGTGCCAACTTTTGCATGATACCAATTATTTTTTTTATGTCATCCTAGCTTTAAAGTTCAATATATCTAACTAGAGATATCCATGGCTAGAATTGGACTTCTGTTAAATTTACAAATTAGCCATATTAATGGTCTGTAAAATGATAAGAAGAGACATAATAAATCCTTCTTGCTAATTTTAAAGTTTTGTCTATTTAAGGAAGAACAGCCATTGCCCCATCACAGCCACCATGTCTTTCCCTTTGTCTCCCCTACACTGCAATGTCACGTGTAAAATACCGACACCTGAGCTGAATGGTTTGAGTAAGTCCCACCAGATCACCCAGCACCAAAGGATGCCTTGCCAATCCAGCCTCCACCCTTGGTGCAGTGGTTTGCTTCCACCAAATTCAGACAGCCATGTGACACTTGTTTCCCAATCCATGCCCATGAGGAAAATGTTTTAGGACAGAATAAGCAGCTCCTGAAAGCTTCTCCTGAGCTGGACGACAGACAGAACGGTGGTGAAATTATGAGACACAGAAAGAGAAGGGAGCCTTTTACTCCGGAGTACGGTTAACACTTCTCAACAGCTGGAAATCAAGCATTCCTGTTCAATCAGCAACTCTTGCTGTGAAGATTGCCTTCCGTGTAGAGATACCTTCAAAAACAATATTGAAATAGCAAAACCTGAGCATAAGGTTTGAGCATGTATCACCCAGTGACCTCCATTCACTTCCAGTGTGGCCTTGTTGGTTTCCCAGATGTTTTCTGGCAACTCACAAATGAAGCATTTTAACTTCTGTGCCAGAGAATGTGTGTTAGGTTCTTTCATCTCTGTGATGGACGGTGTTCTCTAGCAATTGCAGTCCTGACGGTTGCACCTTGAGGACTACCTCCTGTGGCTGAAGTGATGGCTCCTCTTAGAGAGGACTCATGTTCAGCCAGCTCCCAGCACCCATATGGCAGCTCATAATCTCCTGTAATTCCATTCTCAGGGCATCTGATACACAGTTTTTTTTTAAAAATAACTATCCTGTGACTTCACTGAAGATAATAACCAGAACACACCCAAATCATGCACATAGTCATTGTTAAAAAAAAAAGCAAAGCATGAATCTCCCATCTCCACATGTGTGTATTATCCCTCTGAAGTATCTCAATCTCAAACTCCATACTTAAATTTGTATTGGAATTTCTTTTAATAAAAAGCTGATTTTTATTAAAATTTTAATAAAATTCTGATTCATACTGCATCAACTTGACACTCTTTTCTGTATTTATCAAGAATCCAGAATAACTTGCATGGTGTTCTTTTCAAGAATTCCTCAAGCTGCATTGAGGAACGTCCTAAAACTTTATGGAGACATCCAAGAGCCTGAGGAACATCCTAGAGCCTGATGGCATCCTAGAGCCTGAGAAACATCTCAGAGCCTGATGGAGACATCCTAGAGCCTGAGAAACATCTCAGAGCCTGATGGAGACATCCTAGAGCCTGAGAAACATCTCAGAGCCTGATGGAGACATCCTAGAGCCTGAGAAACATCTCAGAGCCTGATGGAGACATCCTAGAGCCTGAGAAACATCTCAGAGCCTGATGACATCCTAGAGCCTGAGAAACATCTCAGAGCCTGATGGAGACATCCTAGAGCCTGAGAAACATCTCAGAGCCTGATGGAGACATCCTAGAGCCTGAGAAACATCTCAGAGCCTGATGACATCCTAGAGCTTGAGGAGCATCTCAGAGCCTGATGGAGACATCCTAGACCTTGAGGAACATCCCAAAGCCTGATGGAGACATTCTAGAGACTGATTAAAACATCCTAGAGACTGATGGAAACATCCTAGAGCCTGAGAAACATCTCAGAGCCTGACTGAGACATCCTAGACCTTGAAGAACATCTCAGAGCCTGGTGGAGACATCCTAAAGACTGGTGGGAACATCCTAGAGCCTGATGAAGATATCCTAGAGACTGATTGAAACATACTGTCTGTCTCCATCCCTCTCATTGCTGACACAAGCCCATCATCTTCTTCCCTGGTGGCAAACATTATCCATACTTACAAGGAAAAGCATTGCTCACACACAGTCCCTCAGCATCTTGCCACTTTGTCTTCTGCATGTCCAAACCGCCTACGTTTGCATCACTGACAGCATTCCTAGCACTTACCAGATGGCAACATAATTAAAGCACACAGTATACCTGTCTCCGTCCTATGACACTGAGTTATTAATAAGTGGTGGCACTATTTCTCTTTGCTCTAACCACCAACAGTAACTGCAGAGGTGGTTAACCACCACCTTGTAGGAACTGTTGAAAGAACTGTTTTTGAAGTTAGTCAGTGGTTTCCTCATTAAAAGAATTTTTAAAGAAATTACTTATCTGATTATTTCATGCTAATCACTATTTGAAGACCTCAATTTTTTCCTGATTAGCTTCTGTCATATCAAGATAAGCAACCTGTCACCGCATTAGAGATATGATAGGAGGGGCTGTTGAGGGGCTGTTATCTCTGATGAACTTCATAAAGTTGAAAGTAAATAGAGGAAAGCCCTTAACTGTCGTAAACAGCTATGCTTCCTGAACTAGCTCATTTCCTACTTATGAAGACTATTTGTAGGAAGTAACCTAATCTACAGAATTCAATTTTCTGTTATAACTCTAGATGATTACAATAAAAAAGCTGTGGGGAACCTAAAATGTAATTCACAGTAAACATAAAGACTTCTGTAGACATGGAAAGCTCTTGGTACTTTTCTGTGAACGCAAGTTGTCTTCACTGAGAGCACACACTGCATTTCGAGAAAGTCATTATTTGCTTCTCATTTCCATTATAGACAGGATACTGCACCCACGCTGATGCATTTTATGTGATTATTATTATTATTATTTTGATTATTATTGCTATTGTTGCTAAAGGCACTTCTCGAGTTGGTAGGAAGGTAATAATTATGCACAATGCTCCCACCTTTCCCTGTTAGTGTAAATACTTTCTTACTGTACCTTCTGTTTGCCTAATGTATCCCTGTAGCTCCTGGATTTGTTGTATACACAGGAAACGCAATCTGTGGTCAATTATCTCTGCTCGGCCACAGATTTTATTTCTTGACCGTGGACAAAGCATTTGAACCTCGTTTTATAATTTCCTTTTTAGGGAATGAATAAATGATCTCCACTACAATATTTACAAAATGAGTAACAAGACTACAGTATTAGGACATACAATATATATCAAGAGCATGACAAAATGTTAAACTAATAAATGTAAGTGAGTGTACGTTATTATTACACTTGCTTCCCAGCACCCTTGCTTGATTTATGCAATTTTTATAAGTATTAAAGAAATTACTTTTGATGACTCTTTTTTGAAGCTCAAAATCAAACTTGATTAATGTGTTAAGGGTTCATTTATGTTTTAAAAGACCTTTTAGGGGGTCAAAAATGACAGCTTAATTAAAGCTAATTCAGCTTCCTCCCACCTAGTTTGCCCAGACCTACAAAGCCAAGTCTATACTCACTCACTCAGGAGCATTCCTTCCATCAGCCATAGTGAAAAAATACTGATGAGTCTACACCTGAGAGCTGCAGCTGGTGGCCTTATAGTGGCCCATTAATCTGTGACATGGTTGGCAGAAGTAAGTGAATTTTCCTGAGGATGTCTTTATTCAGAAAACCAAAACACAAAACAGGCCTATCAACTTCAGTTGTCAAACATATGTTTATAATAGCCACATGACTCCTTTCTGTGAGTCATTCTCCAGAATGTTCCTCCTTTTCATTTATTTTGTTAATTAATTACTTATTTATTTACTTATTAACTTAATTATTTAAGGCCTTTCTGAACACAGTCTTGCCATGTAGCCCAACTTGTATAGAACATGTGATTGTCTACCTCCTGAGTGCTGGGATTACATGCAGTACCCTTCGACATGCTGAAAAATCAATGACTCTAAGAGCTCAGACATAGGACATCTATATCACACCCCTCAGACACACAGAAGACGGAGAAGAACGGAAGATAATGGGGAATTCTGGGAAAGCCTCTCCTCGGGAAGTGGCCCGGCTGCTGTACGCCCCAACTCATGGCAGCGTGGTCACCTACACAAGATCTGCATTAAGATCAAGCCAGGTAAAATGTCAGTCATGGAGAGGGAAGGGTTCACAAGGTCACACCCAGAGCTGAGCAGCTATTAGCCGCTGGTTGCTGTTTAAGGAAGGAGAGTCACTTTTCTTCGGGAGTGTAGCTACTGTCAGATTCTCCATGCCTTCATAGATAACCTCATACCCATGTGCTTATGGACTGAGCTAACATGACCCAGAGGGCTAATATAGATAAAACTGGGAGGGAGATGAGATGGGGAGAGCTGGGGAGGTCTTGGGGGAGGGGTAGATATGATCAAGATACACTGTGTACATGCATGAAATTTTCAAAGAATAAATGTTAAATTATTTAGAATCTTCTCTTCTCTTAAACCACCTACTTTCCAGTGGAGACCCTTGCCTAATCTCCAGGATACATTTTAAGACCCTCAGCGAGACACAATGCTTCATCCTACACAAATAAATGTTGTATAATTTCTAATCACTGCCCATGACTCTAGATAATCATTTATTTACGTTGCTTGAAAGACAAAGCTAAGTGCTGTCTGCTTGCTGCCTTTACTCCAATGCCTGGCATACAAGCAATGCCAGGCGGACATTACTTTAGAAACAGGGAGTGTAAGACAGTTTGTTTCAGCTGCTCTGTCCAGGCTGAACCACTTGATTCATAGTTTTCACTCAGCTGAAACGAATGATGATAGGTTAATTTGGTCTTGAGGCTTTAAGAGCGAAACATACAGTTAAAATGTCACACCAAAGCCGGGTGGTGGTGGCGCATGCCTTTAATCCCAGCACTCGGGAGGCAGAGGCAGGTGGATCTCTGTGAGTTCGAGGCCAGCCTGGTCTACAAGAGCTAGTTCCAGGACAGACTCCAAAGCTACCCTGTCTCGAAGAAAAAAAAATCACACCAATATTTATTTGTAAATCAAAGCTCATGCCTACTTCAGTGTGGTGACTCTCTTGGCAGTCATTAGTAAAAGCTACTATTTTGTGTATGAATATCTGAGTAGAGTTATTTGTCTTTATGAAATCTGAGAGCATTTTAATGAATATTTATAAGAACGTCGTTTTGAGAAGCCGGAGCTTTGGTCCATGTTATAAAACCTTAGGATCTCATTCTTTTTGCAAGAACATGAGCAGTGGTTTGCAGCATTTTTACTTCTGAATTCAGGATGCCCTTCCAAGGGAGGCACTGGGTTCAGGACCTGTAGCTGGCATATGGCTCAAGGGTCCTGGCACCATGACCTGTACAATGTCTTTCTATGTGCTGTGGACCATAACGAGGATTAGACATTTCACCAAGAAACTCACATGCGTGATGAAATGCTGAAAATGTTCTGGAAGTGAATGGGTGAATACGAAGGGAACACTGCAGACTAGAATCAGAGACAGCTCCATGCTCTCCCCACAGGAAAGGGCGGAGGCTGGAAGGCAGTGCACGTCCTGTGCTGGCCTTCATCACCTAAATGCAAAGGTTTGAAAGTTTACTCTACCTGTTCATTATGCCTGAGGGATGCCTCTGTGTGTGTGTGTGTGTGTGTGTGTGTGGTCACACGCATGTGTACACGTGTGTGTGTGTGTGAAGTCCTCTAGACAGAAACATCTTTTTAATTATAAGTAATTGTAGATCACTTTTCTCACCCTATCTCTTCTGATCAGACTTTTAAATGTGTATAAAGAGTTGTTTAAAATATTCCATCCATCTTTAGCCATCAGGGAAATGGAAATCAAAATGACCCTGAGGTTCCAGCTTACACCTCTCAGGATGGCTAAAATCAAAGGCAACTGGAATCAGGGGCATCTCTGGGTTGAGCTAGAAACTCCCAGGAATCTATGATGGTGACCCTAAATAAGACTCCTAGAAACAGGGGATACAGAGCCTATACTGGCCATCTCCTGTAATCAGGCAAAACCTCCAGTGGAAGGGCTGGGACCGCAACCCAGACACATAATCTTTGACCTATTTGACCTACAATTTCCCTGCCTACAAAGTATGCTGGTATGAGGTGGTACAGAGATTATGGGAGTGGTCAGCCAATGACTGGTTCAGCTTGGGACCCACACTATGACAGGGAGACTACTCCTGACACTTCCTGGATTCCCTGGACCCAGAGACTAGATATCCCATCGATATAGAATAGAACCAAACATGACCGGCAATAAAAAAATTAGGCTATTGAAGCCAGGTGGTGGTGGTGTATGCCTTTAATCCCAGCATTTGGGAGGCAGAGGCAGGTGTATCTCTGTGAGTTCAAGGCCAGCCTGATCCACAAAATCTAGTTCCAGGACAGAGCAATAGAGAAACCCTATCTCAAAAAGCCAAAAAGAGAAAAAAAAAGCCAATTCTGCTACACTCAAAGATTGCTCCCAACCCAGTTGTCATCACAGAGGCTTCACCCAGCAGCTGATGGAAACAGATGCAGAGACCCACAGCCAAGTCTTAGGCAGATCTCAGGCTCAGGGAATCCTGGGGAAGATGGGGGAGGGAAGATTGTGGGAGCCAGGGAGGTAAAATAACCCACAAGAAACCCCACAGAATCAACTAACCTGGGCTCCCAGGGGCTCCCAGAGACTGATCCACCAACCAGAGAGCTTGCATAGGACTGATCTAGGCCCTCTGCACATATGTTACAGTTGGGTAGCTTGGTATTCTTATGGGGTTCCTAACAGTGGGAACAGCAGCTGTCTCTGACTCTTTTACCTGCTTTGAAATCCTTTCTTCCTACTGAATTGCCTCCTCCAGCCTTAATAAAAGAGGAGGTGTCTAGTCTTACTACAACTTGATATGCCATGACTGACTTATACACATGGAAGACCTGCCCTTTTCTGAAGAGAAAGGAGGAGGAGTGGATGGAAGAAAAGAGGGGAGGTTGGAGGGAGAGACTGGGGAAACAGGAGGGGGAGGGGAAATGTGACAGGGCTGGAAAAATTATTAATTAATTAGTTAATTAATTTTTTTTTGGTTTTTTCGAGACAGGGTTTCTCTGCGGCTTTGGAGTCAGTCCTGGAACTAGCTCTTGTAGACCAGGCTGGCCTCGAACTCACAGAGATCCACCTGCCTCTGCCTCCCGAGTGCTGGGATTAAAGGCGTGCGCCACCACCGCCCGACACAAGTTAATTAATTTTTAAAAAGAGCTATTAGTTGCTATGGTGATGAGAAAAACAGGAGAAAATGTTAAAAGTTTCAACAGATGACTGAGGCATAATCCCCTTGTCCAAACCATTCTCTTGGCTCCTCAAAACCTCCCATGGTCTATGCCGCTTTTCCATCTTTTCTCACTGTTGGGTTTCAAATATAGACAATTGTAAAAAAAAAAAAAAGTGATACTGCCTTAATAGAAAGAGGAAAGTCACTAAGAGACATTTCATAAACATAGACTATTATTAAAAATGATAATACCTTAAAAGAAAGAAGAAAGTCACTAAGACACTTCATAAACATGGACTATTATTAAAAAATGATACTGCCTAAACAGAAAGAAGTCACTAAGAGACACTTCATTTTAGATGGAAATGCTCAATGTCATTACGTTACCCATTTGTCCTTACATACATACATAATGTCATTACGTTTTAAACGGTTCCTGGTGGGAACTATAAATAGTGGACATAGCAGTACGGAGGGGTTAATCATCTGAGCTCGGTGATCACCCCTAAAGAAGCCAGAAGTAAGCCCTCACAGATACAATAAATTGATCTTCAGCAAGGCAGCTAAGAGCACACACTAAGGAGAGAGTGGTACAGGGAAGAAAATGAAATCTGACTTTATCTTACAGAATATCCAAAAATCAGCACACGAGGACTGAGTGTTTAAATACAAGATCTGGAATTATAAAACTGCTGGAAGAAAGCAGAAGGGAAAAGCAAGCTGCAACCTTGAGTCTTGGCAATGATTTCATGAGCATGATTCCCCCAAAACACAAGCCATAAAAGCAAAAACAGGCATGACAGCAAATGAAAAGACATCTGAACAGGAAAGGACATGGGGGAGAAGGCAATCCACAGAGCAGTGGAGAAACATCTCCAAATCATAGACAAGTGTGCTAAGGGTATAATAGCCAAATACGTAGGCGTTCCTACAGCATAATGCTGGGTAAGCCATATAATTTGGCTTTTCTAAGGCCAAAGAACTTGAGTAATGACACTCTGAAAAGACATACAAGTGGATAACAAGTAGGTGAGAAAATACTCAATGTCTCTAATCTCTAGTAAAATATGGTGCTCAGAAAATTTAAAATATTTGCTGCAGGGGGAAGGGTTAACGAAGGTGGGAAACAAATGTCTCCTTTTTACTCTTAACTTCTGCTGATTTTCTTTTGCACTTGCCATCAACTTGACGGCTAAAATTAACAGCCTCCGATCAGTTCACAGTTCTGGGGGTCAGAAGTCTGGGCATGGTGCAAGTAGTTCTCTGCCGGTTCACACTGGGTGGAAGTTGGGGGGGGGGGGTGACCAGGCTGTGGCTCACATAGAATTTGTTTCCTCTTCCAAGCTCACTGTTGACTTGAATAATAGATCATCTCATCGGAGAGAGACAAAGATCCTTGCTAGCTGTCAATTGAGGCTACTCTGGGACCAAGTAGCGGTGACACACGCCTTTAATCCCAGCGCTTGGGAAGCAGAGGCAGGGAGTTTGAGGCCAGATTGATCGACAGAGTGAGTTCCATGACAGTCAGGGATATACAGAGAAACCCTGTCTTGAGAAACCAAAAAAGGCTGCTCTGATCTTCTGGATGGTACCTGCACCCCTGGCCATATACTCCGCCATCTTCATGGCAAATTATGAACTCCTTGTTCTCTTGAATTCTAGAAGTTTCTCTTTTTAAAATGGCTTGCTTGGTTATCATGTGTAATTTTGCTATATAAGTTGGAGCAATCATGAGGATGATACCTTAGGCTCGAGATCATGGGACTCTACCTAACTTCTGTCCCTCAGAAGGTATTTTGGTATTATTTATGATGTTTGGTATTTATTTTTGACATATGGTAATATTTATGACATTGATAACAGAAATTAATCAAAACAAAAGAAATAAAAAGAAAATTAAATTAAAAATTTTGCATTATAAAAATGCTACAAGGAGAACCAATTATCCAGGGATACCTGATGCCGCACAGTAGATGGTTTTACTCCAGAATAATATCCCTCTCGATGACTAACAAATCATTTATTGAATTTCTTCTAATAGAATCCACTTATCTTGGCTTGGAGGTTGGGGAAAGGACTAGCTCTTCATTAATCAGCACAGAAACACAGAGTTTTAAGTGATCTGCTAGAGAAAAGCAACGCTCAGTCCCACCTGGCTGTGGACCCTGAGCTATAGCAACCACCTTCCTGGCAAGATCTGACCACTAGTGCAATAGTGATGGGACCGTCCTGGAGTAACCAACCATGTTTTGATTGGATTTAAGGCTTCTCTGCTAGATGAAGCCCAAACCTGACACCACTATCAGGCCCAAAAATCTGTCTAGATAGGTCACAAGCCTCAAGAGAGAAACTACTGCCATTATTCTACTGAATGGTATAGGAGGGTCCTTCTGTTTTTGGGTTGATTTCATTGGTTAATAAAGAAACTGCCTTGGCCTTTTGATAGGGCAAAATCTTAGATAGGCAGGGAGGACAGAACACAATTCTGGGATAGGGAAGGCTCAGGGAGATCTGCCATGAAATCGCCAGAGTCAAACATGCTGAATCTTTCCCGATAAGACCACTACCTAGTGGTGACTTACAGACCATTAGAGATGGGTTGATTCAAGATGTAAGAGTTAGCCAACAAGAGGCTAAAACTAATGGGCCAGGCAGAGTTTAAATGAATACAGTTTGTATGTAATTATTTTGGGTATAAGTTAGCCGGGACCAAAAGCAGGCCCATGGCTGGGAGCCGAGAGCTGGGGAATGCAGCCCCCACAGCCCACTCCTCTTCATGCAATAGCTGAATGGACATAATATTAAAATGACTCCTAGTGACTTGTTTTGTTAGCTTGCTTGCTTGTTGCAGTAGATGGAGAGTAACATGAAGACCCACAACAGGTTGAAGTAAAGAGAATAAAAGACTAGAGAATGTTTAAAATCCACCTATGAGTGAGTACATGTGACAACTGTCTGTCTGTGTCTGGGTTACCTCACTCAAAATAATGTTTTCTAGTTCCATCCATTTTCCTGCAAAATTCAAGCTGTCATT
>JAQHUG010000230.1:1588905-1602940 GCA_028555095.1 Dicrostonyx torquatus | reverse complement strand
AGCCTCAGCGCCTTCATCCACGCTCTTTCAACTCTCTGGGGAGGGAAGGCACCAGGGGATTAGTCATAATTTTACAAACGAAAATGAAATATTAGTGACCTTAAACCACTTCACTGGGTATTAATTGAATGAAAGACTTTAGGCTGATGTGCAATTTTGCTTGGAGGACTCCAACTTTTTTTCCCAAATAAGAACCCAAGCAAAGGAGGAAAAGCTAAGATTTCTTTCTGGAAACACAACAAAAACAAACTATTCTCACAAAAAAATACTGAGGCCCAGGAGTTTGGCTTCTAATTGAAAGTCATTTCCACTCACGCTTCTCTAATGAGGTGCAATAGGGCCATGCCTGAAATAACTTTGGTAATGAGACAACTCCCATTAATCTACTTATGAAAGAGTCTGTTCATTAATTAGGCTGGACAGCACAAAAGCAAAAGCAGTGAGGCTCCTGCCTCAGAGCATCGGCCAGGGTCTAATTAGAAAATGAGGGGCTGAAAGGACTCAAATATTTTGACTTACCTTGACACTGGCCTAAAGCGCTGGGGTATGGTTATAAATCATTTCACATGGAGGCCGTTTCACAGGGCGCGGGCTAGATGGGAGACTATACATCAAGGTCACTGTCAACTTTCAAACAACAGGGGGAAATAAAGAAGGATGCTTCACCTGTCTCTCACCTGTCTTCCTAGAGATGTGGATAATCCGTTTAGGTTGTGGGTTGTCGTATGCCCTCTTCCGCGTGACTCGTGCCTTCCAGCGGAGTTCATAAAAGAATCTCCGTGTGCTTTTCCTCTGCCCATTCAAAAAGAAAAGCTCTTCAGTGATGCCTCATTCTTTTAGAGCTGTCAGAAAAAGCCTCCTCGGTGGCAGGGAGTCACCTGAGTCTACTCATATTTGATGCTAAAACTTAGAGGAAAAACCATTTCTGTATAATCAATTCTCCAAACTTTAATTCCTTTTCCTGTAAATGGTCTCCTGGATATGTCACTGCTCTTCTGCCCTCTGATTTTGTAATGTGTGGCTTCGCACTCCCCTGCCGACACTGTTACAGCCCTTCAGACAGTCTGCTCCGGCCCAGATTTCTACTGGAGAGCTCATGGTGACAAGCCAGCGTTCTAACTTAGATCCCCCTGAGTCCTTAAATGACTTAGGAAGACTCTTTAGAGAGTAAAAGACTTATGCCACAAAATTTTTTGCTATTTCCAAAGAAATATTGCACCTGAAGTAACTTTCATCAAGATGAATGTTTATTGTGTGTCAAAAACAATTAAAATGAAGTTTCTGTTCCTTGACATAAAACTGAAATTCAGTTACCTGCAAGAAGAAATATCTACTGACAATCATTCCTTCCTTTTCTCCTTCCTTCCTTCCTTCCTTTCTTTCTTTCCTCTCTCTCTCTCTCTCTCTCTCTCTCTTTCTCTCTCTTTCTTTCTTCCTTTTTCTTTCTTGAATTTTGAGACATGGTCCCTTCCCCCAAACTCCCCATGTATCCAAAGCTAGCCTTGAACTTCTCATCTTCTACCTCCACCCCTCGCACGCTGGGACTTCAGGCTGCACATTCATGTCCGATCTATGTTGTGCTCATAATTAAACTTAGGACCTTGTGTGGCCAAAGCGAGTATACTATCAGCTCTCTAGTTATCATTTTCCACCATGGCCATAAGGAGGCTCAATTTCCTCTTCACCCAAAAAGCTGGGTGTCGCCTGCTGTGGGCAGTGGGAGAAGAGAAGGAACAGGGTAGGGAAGGAAGACTATGACTGTCGAGATACTATAATAAATGTTGACAAATTGTTCAGAGAAGAAGAGAGGTAAAAGAGAGCAAACTGGGGGCAGGGCTCATAGACTAGCTGGAGGGAACTTGTGTGGACCTGGGTCTGGTCCCGAGCACAGAGAAGACAGACAGAGATAGAGACCATGTGAAGCAAAAAATGCTAACAGCAATATTTTAAATTAAAAAAAAATAAAAAAAAATTGTAGTTGGGTGAGGGGGCACATGCCTTTAAACCCGGCACTGGGGAGGCAGAAGCAGATGGATCTCTGTGAGTTTGGCACCAGCTTAAGTCAGCATGTCGAGTTCCGGACAACCCCGGGCTACCCAGGGTTGAGACCTGTTTCAAAATCACAAAAAGAAATCCAGGTAAAAGGTAAATTGTTACATGCTATTTTGAAATTTTAGAAGTTATAAATTGATAATTTATCTTTTCTGTTCTTAAATTCATAAAAATACAGCTTGATTATGATTATTGATTGATGTATATTCCTGGACTTGCCATATAATTATAGTTGAGCAGTGTTAGCATCCCAGGAAATAATACAGTCACAACTCTCTGCTACTGAATTAAAATAATACAGTCACAACTCTCTGTACTGAAGTAAAATAATGCTTATAGATAATGTGTCTATTACAGCCCCAATCCATTTTCATTAAATGAGAAATACATTCATTTAATAGTATGACTGAAAAAAGTACAAAGCCAATCTCATAGAATTAAAGACAGAAATAAACAACTCAAAAGGAGGCGAGGTCCTGGGAGTCTTTTACAGTAGAAAGCACTAAAAATCTATTTCTTCATCCAAATAACAATTACAGTTTAAAAAATCCAACTGACCCAGCTATCTTAGAACCCTGGGATCCACTGAAAGCTGGGAGCTTCCACGGGGAGGCTTAGTGAATCATGGCAGGGGAGGCCAGAGCACGGAAGCAGGAGGAGGAGTGGGAGACGGATTGGCTGGAAAGGAGATGAGGAGTTGGAGTCTGGGCATATTGTCGGTTAAAACAATAAAACATAGAAGCTGCTGTTAAAGGCAGAACTCCTGTGTGACCAGCGGTTGTTCTTTTTGATATTCCAAAAAACTGAAATCAAGGTTGTGGAGAGATATTCATCCTAGTGTGTTTGTTTGCAGAAGCCAAGAATTAGAGAGGGATGCCCATTAATGAATGAGTCAGGTAAAAAACACGTGGACAGACAGAGGTAGGGATTGCCATAACACTGAGGTCTGCTCCAGGCCTGCCAGGGCTGCACAGCGAGACCCTTTCTCATAGGGTAAAAAACAAAGGTCCATGTGGTACATATGGTCCAGGCATATAAAGGAGAGAAATCCCATCATGGCAGCACTGTGGCTGGAGCAGTAGAACAAACTGTACGATTTGCCTTACGTGAAACTGTTCTGCATCATAGACGGAGTAAGGACAGTGGTGCCGAGGGTTATTTAACAAGTTGAAAATATGTAATATTTCTGACTGTATCCCTGGGAAATGGTAAAGCGGCAGCGACTCAGGTCTGTAGCCTGTTTTCATCTGGGAACTCTGTTCTGCTGTTGAGTTGTTTGAGTACTTCATAAATATTTGGTATTCACCATTATCAGACATATGATTTACACGTATTTCTTACCAACCTCATTTTGTTTATTATTCCTCTTGCTTTGCATACGTTCTTGTGTTTGATGATGAGAATTTATTTTTCTCTGTTGCCTGAGATTTTATTTGGTGTGGTTCCAAAATATAGTTACCAATTCTGGTGTCAAGGAAGTCCCCTTATGCTGCTTTCTAGTCTATGTTTCTAATGTTGATGCTTTCCATTGAGTCCGTTTTAGGTTGTTTTTATGTATAGTTTTAAGGTGAAATTTAATTTTTCTTACATGTAAATCTCATCTTGCTCAGCACAACTACTAAAGAAGCTCTTTTTCCATCATGTCTCTACCATGTGCTCACCAAGCCCATTGACCACGTGGGTTCAGACTCACGGCTGGGCTCTATTCTACCCCGTCATTCTATGTCCACTTTACGCTGGTGCCAAACTAGAGCTGTGTAATATAATTTTCTGTCAGGAAGCCTGAAGGCTACAGTTTTGATTCTCTTTCTCAGAATTTTTTTTTATCTACAGGCATCTTTAATGTTTTAATGTTAATTCTTCTGAGCCTTGAGCACAGGCTCTCCGTCCATCCATGTGTATCTTTTACATGAATCGATATTTTATAATTTCCAATGCAGCACAGTCTTTCAGTCTGCAGCAGAAAAGGGATTGGATGAGTCTATGAGATGTGACTGTCCTTTCCCCCTTGACTTATCCCATACTATCACAGTGTGTATCTTAAATATTCTAAACAAACTTGTTTTTCAAATAAAATTGTTAAGGTTGGAGGGATTACTTGGCAGTCAAGAGCATTTGCTGATCTTGTGGAGGACTGGAAATTGATTCCCAGTAACCACATGGCAGCTCACATACAATTATAATTCAAGTACCAGGGTACTCAATGTCCTCCCATGACTTCTGAAGAGACAGCTTGCATGTGGTACACACGCAGGCGAGAAAAGCAACCAAATACATAAAATAATAACGTTGTTGTTGTAAGTGGACTTGAGAGGTTCAGTTCATAAAGTATTTGTCATGAAAGTGTGAAAACAGGAGTTCAAGTCCCAGCACCCAGACAGAAAGGTTGGACATGCTGATGGCCTGTTATCCCACACTCCTCTGGGGGAGGTGGAGCCAGGAAGATCCCCAGAACTCATGGGCCAGCCTTCCTATCTGAATCACAGGTCCCAGTGAGAATGCCATCTGGTTTAACCTCTGACCTTCATATTCACACAGACACATATGCAAATCGATGGTTATGTAGGGTTTGTCTGGGAATGGGCAAGATAGAAAATGGCTACTTAATGAATATGGGCATTCGATGGGATAAGTGTTCTGAAAACCACTTAATCATAAACTTTGAATGTATAAATATCACCATATGTGAACTGTACCTTGACTTTAAAGTAATCATGTCTTTATAGGCAAATATCACTAATTAAATTTTGGACATTTAAAATTGCTGTACATAGTCGTGCACGGCTATCTGAAATGCTGAAATGTCCTTTCTCTCCTACATGCCTGACAGTAGACCCCTGAGTCAATAAGGTGGCATTCCAGAGGTAAACTGTCCCACACCACATCATTAACACATGGAGACATACACTCAACTTTCCGATACCAATTTCCTTCTTTAGGCCGCCCCAAAACGTGTGAGGCTGCAGAGAAGCATGGATACTTAGTGTGATGGTGACCAATGGTCTGCGATGTGATTTGAGACTCATGAAGTCGAGAAGCTTCAGACAGCAAATTAGTAGCAAGTCCAGAGGGAAGAAAGCCTCACCTGCATGGACTTGTATCTTGTGTTCAGGCCGCTGGTGGCTCAGGAAGGAAGGTAGATTTGCAGTCTAGTCCATGGCTGAAAACAAACACCTTCTATTGCGAACTCAGTCAAAAGCCTATGAAGGACATGATGCTGACATGGGACCAAACCGCCTTCTAAATTTATGCTTTACCTATAGACAAATGGTGGTCATACTCAATCAAACACGCTCTATTTACGATAAACAGCAGCGAATGCAGAGACTTGTGGCTCCTCAAGATGTTTTGAATAAGGCAAGTCGAACGCTCACCCCTAAACAGGTTGCTTTTGCTGACCCTCTCAGGCTCAGGGAGGGTTGCAGATGATGGCGTTATTCAGAATGCAAGAAGCAGAAGACAGGGAGAAGGGCTGTGCTGTGCTGTCCTTGGGGCATTACTAACATGCTCCCACAGCAACTGCCATTGCCTGCCCTGGGCCTGCCCAAGACCAAGCCTATTAGCAGCCAGTCATGAGCTTAGGAAGAGACTGAGGACTCTAACCCTCCGTGATAATGGGCTAATGGGCTCTCAGGGGGGAGGGAACAATCTTTGTTGTGAACTCAACTGTGATTCTGATGGATTCTGAAAAATGCTTCTAAACCCGTGGCTCAAATGGAGGGAGCTAGAGGAAAGAAATGGGGTAGATATCCTGTCTCATTGTATACATATATGAAATCTTCAAGAATAAAAACAATTTAAATATTGCATCAAAAACCACTGTTTTTAATCATTAACGCATCTTTAAATTTTAATCAATTCATCTGTTTTTATTCATTAAAAATTTTCATTTATTTTACAACCTGATCACAGTTTCCCCTTCCTTTTCGCCTTCTGTTCCCTCTCCCATCCTGCCTAATGCACCCACACCCACTCCTCCGCAGTCTCCTTTCCGGAAGGAGCAGGCCTCCCGTGGGCATCAACAAAGCAGCACAGCAGGTCAAGTGAGGCAGGACTAGGCTCCTCCCATTGCATCAAGGCTGGGCAAGTCAACCCAGCCTGGGGAATAAATTCACAAAGGCCAGTTTAAGCGCCAGGGACAGGTCCTGATCCCACTGCTAGGAGCCAGACAAACAGACCAAGCTCCACAAACACATTTTTAAAATGAACTATTAGTAATAGCTGTGTGTTCCTCTTTTCCAGATGCTCTCCATGACACTGAAACCCAGCTTACCCCAGCACATGACTCTACATGTCAGGCAAAATCTCCCCCACCACCGCTGACAGCAGTGTTCACCAGAGTATGGCCCCTTTCCCCTCTCCTGCTCTCCCATCTCTCCTCCCCCTCCCCCTTTCCCCTCTCCTGCTCCCCCATCTCTTCTCCCCCTCCCCCTTTCCCCTCTCCTGCTCTCCCATCTCTCCTCCCCCTCCCTTTCCCCTCTCCTGCTCTCCCCACTCTCCTCCCCCTCCCTTTCCCCTTTCCCCCTTCTCCCATTGACCTTGTTGCCTCTCCTCTTACTACCAACATTAAAGCAGTTAAATTACTTGAGTTAAATAAATTATTTCTTTAGCAAGTAAAAATAATTGCTTCCAGTGGAAAAATTCTGTGTTTGACATTTCTCAAGGAAACAACGTGGGGATTGTTTTGGTGTGATTGTCATGGAGAGGTCTTTGGATGTACAAAATCAGGCAAATCCTCAAATCATTCAAGTGTTGACCTCTAGAAACCAGTGCAAACGCTCTGAAAGTTAAAATATTCAAATGCTTTGGAATTAACAAAGGTCATTTACATGAGTTATTAAATATAGCAGGCATTCAACAATGTAATTATGAACACTTATGTATGAGTCAAGATCTCTAACTCTTGCCCCCTTAGAAAACCTTGAGGAAAATCACATTTGGTGTTGTATAATATAATGCTAGTCCTTGGGAGATGTGAATGAACATCAACCACCCCTATGTAGGGAACCAAGAGAGCAAGCAACAGAGCTGTCAGAGCCCAGTCTGGGGAAGAACGAGCTGGGCGGTCGCTGGCAATGGCATTGGAGGGCTCAGAAGCAGCTTCATCCCCAAAGCCTCACACCATGGGAAACTGAAGACCTGGAGTCCTGGATCTCTCTGTACAGTCTGTAGGTGGCTCCACAGGCTGGAGAGTCCCTCCTCCTTGACAGCCCTTCCTGCTCTATCCTCAGGGAAGGAATCTGGTCAGTTTCAGGAGCTTCCTCCGACACCTGAGTTGTTGATCTTCCTAAGCCTTAGTAAGCCTATGTTTAGAATCCCTAAGCCTTAAGGAGTGTCCATGAAGGCATGCCGTGTTTCAGTATTTCAGTTCCGAGGAAACTACAACACAGCATCTGCTAAATGGGGGAAGCTTAAAAAATGACATCTTAGTCAGAGTTTCTATTGCTGAAACAAAACACTATGACCAAAAAGCGGTTTGGGAGGAACCGGTTTCTTTGGGTTACACTTCCACAGCACTGCTCATCACTGAGGGAAGTTAGAACAGAAACTCAAACAGGACAGGACCCTGGAGTCAGGAACTGATACAGAAGGAATGGGTGGGTGCTGTCGATGGCTTACTCTGCCTACTTTCTTATAGAACTCAGGACCATCAGCCCAGGGATGACACCACCAACAATGGGCTGGGCCTTCCCCCATCAATCACTAATTAAGAAAAATGGCCTGCAGTCTTGCTTATAGCTTGATCTTATGGAGATTTTCTTAGTTGAGATTCCCTCCTCTCATATGACGTCAGCTTGTATCAGGTTGACATAAATCTAGGCAGCCCAAGTGCATTTCCCTGTGCTCAGCTTTTTTCCAAAATAACATTTGAACATACAGGTGCTCTGTGACTTATAAAGCTGCTGAGTTCCACTAAATCTACTGTAACTTGAAAATACCTTAAGATGAAATGTGTTTAGTATAGCTAGTCTGCTAAACATCACAGTCTGCTAATATGCACTTTAAGCATGCTCGGAGGATTTAAATTAGCTTATAGTTAGACAAAATCATCCATGAAAGTCTATTTTACACACACACATGTGCACACGCACACACAGTCCAAATATGCTCTTTGGGGAATAAAGGGGAATGAGTCCAAACTGTCTGAACTTTTTTGGTCATATTTTTTACTCTTTGAGTTGAAGCTGTGTATTGTTATCAAGTTATTCCCATGTCTCATATGTCAGTATATTTGTTGACCTAAAATAAAGTTTTCTGCTAGGAGAACATCTAATGCACACACAAAGTCAGAAGCAGAATGACCAAGGACTTGGGGAACCAGTCCCTGGATGCATCGGTGGGGAGAGGAGCTCTGTTGGCAGCTGCTGCTCTTGACCTTGACCGTAGACAGAAGTCCCAAAGGAGTTCCACTCTTCAAGGTGCTCTGTAGTAAAAAGGAGCCATGGCTTTCATTATTAATAAAGTTATTAGTCACGCTACAGATATACCTTGGAGAAATGAATTTTTAACTTAGAAGTCCTGAATCCTACTTCAAGCGTTCATGTGATTTAAGAAGAATGTACTAGGTCTGTCCCACTGGAATTTTCTTCCAGGCTGGGATGACAAAAAACAAAGGTGACTTTATCATGTCATTACTGTGTCCTAAACAAAAAAAACTGTGGTGGCTAATTCTGGTTGTCACCTCGACAGCATCTATGCTGTCGGAAGTCTTACAGCTAGTGAGTTCCCGCCCACTGGGCGGGGCCCTCTTTTCTGGTCTCCCTGTTATGGTTGCGGATCCGTCCCAGCAGAGGATTCTGATTTGTGAGTTTACCCCTAAATAAATAGCCATCTATTTTCTCAATTCTGAGCTAGTGTGAGATTTCTTTTAAGCATCTTTCCTCACATCTAGAATAAAGTAAAACCTAGGCATCTGACACACCTGCGAAACTTTTCCTGATTGGACCATTCAAGGTGGAAAAAAGTTGTGCCTTGTATGCAAATCATTTGAAGTGAAAGACCCAACTTAATCCTGGGCCCCGTTTTCTAGTGCCAGCCCAGACAAAAGAACATTTTCCCTGCTCACTCTCACTAGTAGACTCCTCCACCCTGCTGCTGAGGCACCCCTTCACTGTGGTTAGAGCCCACTTCTTTGGGATTCCAATATAGTCTACAGATCAGCTGAGATCTCCAGCCTCCTGGACTAAAAACTACCGAATCTGTGGCCTTTCTGTTGGAAGGCAGACATTGGTGGACATGGTAGATCACAGCCTGTCAGTCACTCATGTGTGTGTGTGTGTGTGTGTGTGTGTGTGTGTGTGTGTGTATAGTAAGTATATATATATGTATACTATATGTATAATATATATACATATATATACATATATGTATAATATATATATATATACATATATGTGTAGTAAGAGGTTGCTTGTTTGTTTCCTGGCCGCCCAGCCGCTCAGACCCAGCACACAGAAACTGCTTGACCCATTAGCTCTAATTTCTTATTGGCTAGTTCTTACATATTAATTTAAGCCATCTCCATTAATCTGTGTATGGCCACGAGGCTGTGACTTATCGGATAAAGTTCTGGCATCTATCTCTGGTGGGCTACATGGCTTTTCATGCCTCTTTCCCCCACAGCATTCAGTTTAGTTTTCCCCATCTACCCTATTCTGCTCTGCACAGGGCATAGACAGTTTCTTTTTTAACCAAAGTTACTCAGAGTATACAGAGGGAAATCCCACATATATGCATTCCACTGGCTCTGTATCTCTATAGAGCCCTGACTAAGTCAGAACATATAAGAAATGAGTTCATACAGGTTAAACTAGGAAAGTGAAGATTACTTCACCCCAGGTTGTAATGTCTCTAAATAATTCATGATTAATACTGAAAGAGCTGGATGAGGCCAGACCCCCCTCCCAGCAAAAAATAGAGCCAAAAATCTAAGCAGGAAGAGAAGAGCCAAAAAATTCAGATTAGCCAGGTCAGTGACCCTGTTTCAGGAACTAACTGAAGATAAAGTTAGATTATAATCTTGAGAATAAACAGGGAGTTACCCCCTTGTGATGATCACTGGTATTTTCGGAATTTTCCAATGACACCCTCTGAACCCCCTTTGGATTACTGGGTTGCGGTTTCTTTCCTTAAAAACCCCTTGTCCCAGCTACTCAGGTCAAATTCTTCCCCTGCATGGGCTACGAGTCTTGGCCCAGAGCTCTGGTTCCTGTCAATAAACCTGGTGTGATTGCAGCAAGGACGGTCTCTCGTGATTTCTTGGGGGGGGGGGTCGTATTATCCTGAGACTTAAGTGAGAGTCTCCCCGATGCAGAGGTTTTCAGTCCTGTGAGAGTTAGAGAGCACACAGATGTATACACACACAGCAGAACTAGCCTGAGGAGCAGATTTTTTTTAACGTGGTTTTAGAAACTGGAGAGTGAATGACGATGGATGTGTGGGAGTTGTCAGCCTCCAAAGGCTAGGAACAGAATGCGTCTACATACACATAACTTCAGTGAAGCCCCAGCGCGCCACTGCCAGCCACACTGCTCTAAATAACCTCTCAGTAGCTACTCCAGAGCTACTATTGCCATCCTAGTACCCCCGGAACATCACTTGTCATGTTGCAGCATCACGGTCACCGTGAAGGGCTTGCAAAGTACCGATTATACTGGGGAGTAGGGGGCAGTCAAATCTTCTGATTAACAAATTTTGAAATCCCATCAGGATATTCAGAAACCCAACACAGCTGGAGCTTCAATCTGACCAACACAGAGTTCAAAAATATTTTCTAAATTGGAACTTCTTTTCAACTTGATGATGTCATACATTGTTCCCCAGAATTCTCCTCTGTTACTCTTTTTTTTTTCATAGTCTCTTTCCACCTAAATTGCATAAAATTACCTCTTGGCATTTCTCCACACTTCATATAATCCTTTTGGAAAATTCTTAACTATTATAGTCGCTAGCCTCCATTGCAGCTGCTTGATTTGAAAGAGAGAGAGAGAGAGAGAGAGAGAGAGAGCTTCAATTTTACCAACGAAGAATGACAGAGAGGAAATGGCAAATCTATAAAAATATTTGAAATAATGACAGATACCATGTGTGGAATGTTTCTTATGTGCCAGGTAATATACTCAGCGTCCTATCCTAACGGATGAGCTTGTCCAGGAAGAGAGAGATAGGAAAGCATGGGGTAGACCAGCACAGCAAGCAACAATGTAACCGCCAGGGTTTAGGGGCTTGAATTTTGACATCATACCTGACCACACAAGAGATTTCACATTCCTGCAGTGAATAAGAAACTACAGGCGTATGGATAACATATTCACAGTCTTGCATTATGCATAAAATATATTTGAGAAGATTAAAGGAAAGTGAAATAGTTGGGAGACTAGGTGTATGACATTCAGTATTGGATCATACATTTTTCTTCAGAAAAATAATAATAAAAGAACCCAATGAGATGTTTCATTAGTACCGCTTTTGCAGTGTCCTTTCTAGGAAAGGGGAGGAATTGTGCACTGAGTAAAACAGGAACAAGCCAAGTCTGAGGAGATATCTAAGGGTGACAAGAAGGGAGTGACTAGGAAGATAACCCACAACTTTTGTCTGGATTGAGTTCTCTGCAGGCCCATTTGTAGAAAAAGGGTTGATTTTTTGTTTGCTTTTGTTGTTTTGTTTGTTTGTTGCTTTTTCCCTATAAGTGACTGGACACCTCATGAGCAGCCTGGTAAGCAAAGGGTTTCTAAACAAATTTACTGGATACAGGTCCAGAATGAAGACACGACTCCCAGAGCCAGGAGGAGAAGAGACATAGCAGTCAAGTGGGGGATTCTATAGGTTAAGGAGGCGAAGGCAAGAGAAGAATTCTGCATATGATGAGGGGAAAACTAGATCAGAAAGATGACAAAGCATAAAGATGCCACAGAATTACAGGGTGAAAGAGCTAGAAACAGAGACACACAGCAAGAGGATACAGTTTCAAGAAATCAAACAATATGCAGGCAAAACTCAGTAGATTTAACTGGTGGAGGGACTTTGGCTCTAAGTGGCCAATTGAGTGTGGCTGGGCATATGAATTACCTAGACGGATGGAAAACGTAGGACTCCAGAGAGGTATTCTTCATGCTGATCTGAAACACCTGTTCCTGGGAGGACCCAGACAGTATGAGCATGTGGTTTGTGTGGGCACCAAAGCGGAAAGTCTCCTTCATGCAGCGCAAATGAACCCAGGTTGTTAGGAGGGCTTTGCAAAGATATGGCAAGGGAAGCAGATCACTTCGAGGAGCCTCCCAGATGCAAGGAGCAGAGCGGACATAGCTTGCAGCCTGAAGCACTGGTAGACCTAGATGCTGGGTATCTGTTCCTAGTCTTGAGCTAATTTGCTCCAAGTCTGTGTTCTGAAAAATGCAGTTTCCATTTGATCCATGAGCTGTTCATCAATGTGCATTCTTATCCAAGCCAATCCCCTCCCCTTCCTATAGTATGGCATACTACGGTGAGTAATTGGGCACTTGTGATACGTGCTTGCTTCATGTTATGATTATTGATATTTATTTTCTCTCATGAGAGAGGCAATAACCCAGACTAACAATTCTTAAGAGAAATGCCACAGAGTGACTTCAAATTATACAATGAGTATATTATAAATGCAATTCAAAAGGGTTAGAATTCGAGTTAATATTTCTCTTTGAAACACCATATTAAAGACGTCCCTATAGTACTTGGGTGATCAAGTTGTTCCAATGTCTCTGGGGTGAGATTTTATACTATACAATTCAAAAGAAACTGCTGTGTAGTCTTGGAGTCCTGCCGCTAAGTTGGCAGGCCAAAATAATTAGTAATCGCCACTTCCAAAAAGTATATAAGTCAAAGAAATCGCGGGGCTCTTAGAGCGCCTGTTCCAGTGTGAGAGAATATGAAATATCTGCTGAGAACAATGTTTAAAGGCCGGCTGGGCATAGACTTGTTAGTCACTCCATTTCACATCTAAAGCCTTTGACACCGTGTACTCATGCGCAAACGCGCTCCTACACCTCAGAACGTTTGCGCCAATGTGGTAGGTCGTCTGTGACAGCAGACCCACAGATTACAGTGGAGCCGATTAATTCCTGCCACCTTATCCACATCATAATGTGGAGCGGTGCGTTTGTGCTCATACTGGCGCATGGTGATGCACTGCTGGGTATATAGAAGATGACACGTGCAATTATTTACAGCAACAAATACTTGCAGATCATAGTAAATGGCTATGTTACCATATTACACTTTTGGCCATTATTTTCAGAGTATACGCCTACTTCTAAAAATTAAATACAAAACAACAGCAGATAGATCTTTGAGATTATTATAGAAGAAGGCCTTGTCTGGTCATTGTAAATGATATATGGTGTCTCTGAACGCCTTCTAGAGGAGTGGTTCTCCACCTTCCCAATGCTGTGACGCTTTGCCACGGTTCCTCATGCTATGGTGATCCTCAAATATAAAATGATTTTCATTGCTCAGAACTCCAAGTTCGCTACTTGCCAATCACAGGTTGAGAACCACCGTTCTAGAGGGACAGACGTGGTGGAGGAAGATAGTGATGTTGATGGCCCTTACCTGTTCTTTGTTTTTCATCCTCCGATAACCTCCAAGGCAGCAGGAGAAAAGAAGGCAAAAGATCAGGCCCCTCACTCAGGGAACTTAAGATCAAACCAGGAGAGGATAACAGGAACTAGATAGACAGAGAGTAGGACAGATGTGGGAACGAGGGGGGAGGATTCCAGGTGCAGTGAGGAAGATTTAAGAAAGACTTGGCGGGGAGTGGAAGAAGGTCCACAGAGTTAAACTTAGGAGAGGTGATGTCAGCAGAAGAAGGAGGAAGGAACTATCTCAGCATGATAGGACAGCCTCGTTTTAAGGAGAGAAGCTTAAACACCCCACTCTCCCCAGTGGAGAGGTCAACCAGAAAGAAACTTAATAAAGAACTAACAGATGCCATGACTCAAATGGACTT
>JAQHUG010000230.1:1521373-1539507 GCA_028555095.1 Dicrostonyx torquatus | reverse complement strand
TTTGTTAAATAAAATAATAAGGAAACAGATTAAATATCCCCAAAGAATAGAAAGATAACAGAGCAGCTGGAACCAAACTAGCAAAAAGCCTGCTGCTGGCCAAGACAGGAAATCTCCCCGACAGGAGACAAGCAGTTCCTTATAATTAGTATTTGTCAATTATGTGTGTGAATGGTACTGCTTGTCAGCAACCTTGGGCCTTTAGCAGCTGTGAATGCCTGTTCTTTTGCAGGTCAGGTTGATAATGTAAAAGGGATTCAGCCGACCCCCGCGGGAATCCCCCACAGGAATGGTCACAGGGTTGGAGAGTGGAGGGAGCTTGAGCCTACAGTCTGGTTGTCTTCCGAGAGCTTCCTCCTCAACCTCCTGCAGCTGAGTTATTAGTATTCTTTCCCCAAGGATGGGACTTTATTTTAAATCTAAGATGCCATAAAATTAAAATTCCTGTGGAAACTAATATTGATTGTAAGAATAAAGGACCCGTGCCTGTATCTAAGGCTGCCCTCTGTACTCTTCCTCTGGGATATCAGGAAAAGACCCATGTCACTCTGCAGACCAGGATGTCTTCCAACTGCTAGGATTAAAGGCTCGCCCCACTCCCCACCCTCCACCCCCCCTAAAATGGGGCTTACCTCTAAATAGAGAACGGAAGATGATCGGTCCACTGATTATCACACCATTTAACTTTAGAGAGAATGGAAGGCACCGCACTGATCACCACCCGGTTTTACGCTCATTAACAGTTTGACGTGTTCAGCAGCGGGAGCAGAGGATGAGGAAACGGTGGATCCCCTGGAGAAAGGTGTCCGGACACCTGGGTTTGTTCTTTGCAATTTTCGTTTCTGTTCCCGTTACATTAGTAACTCCTTCAATGATTCTCTTCCTTCCCATGCCATTGTCTTGTCGGACCCTCAGTTTTCTCAAAGCTTTGTAACCACTCCCCCGGCTCTGACAGCCCTCCTTCAACGTGACTTTTTCTATTCAGCCTCAATTTGGTAGGGCTACAAAACCAGTACGCACACATCAGTTTCCTTATTCTAGAAAAGTCTGTAAAGGACCACAGCAACCCTGCTCTGTCGACTGTTAGGTCTCAGTCTCAGGACACGTGGCTGAGTTGCCTATTTAATGAACTAAGGCGGACTTTGGCCGCCAGTTTCCCTGAGTCCCGACGCCCAGTGTCTATTACAGACTCATCTGCCTGGCACGCCGGCCTGCGACTCTCTACCCCTCCAGTCCCTAGCTTCTCGGATTTCTCGAAACTTCAACCATTTTTGGCTACGCGGTCCCTTGGTACTCTTTCCCTCTTGGCTCCTCTCTTCTTGCTTTTCCCTCCCTCTCTCCTCTCACAGCCCGGTTCAGGTTCAGTCTGGACCCTTCCAGATGCTGCTGGCTTTCCTTCACACCTACAGTCAACTTTCTCGTCAACCGTGTCTTCATCTCTCCGTCACCACCAACAGTGCTTGCTCAGATTTCAAACATGCTTGTGGAACTAGCGAGCCCCTCTTCGCTTTTCCCCCTTCCCGATTTTATCTACCGCCAACCCCTTCCACGGAGCTTGCTCCTGCCCAGCACAGGAATTTTCTGTCAACTGGACTGAGTCTCTTTCTTCTACTCGCGGTTCTCCTTCGAGAGCCAGGAAGTCAGAATTCACCCCTTGCAACAAAAGGTCGGCGGTGAGGGTGCCAGCAGGACCATTGTAACTACATCTTGGCCTCTCTGGGGGCCCCGGCATCTCCTCTCCAGACCTTACTCTAGACCTGGCTGTTGTCCCCCCTTTCCCTGGCGCTGGCCCCTTTGAGTCCCTCACGTCCCTGCTGTTTGTCCTAGACGCACAGTTCTGCTACAGACTCCTTTTTTTTTTAATTTTTTTTATTTTTTTTATTGTTAAAAGCAAAATTTACATTTACTCCCCTTGTTCCCGGCCCTCCCGCTCCCCCACTACCCCACCGCCCTCCCCCTGCTTCCTTAAGATGGTGCAGGTTACCCTGTCCTATGGGGAGCCCAAGGCCCTCCCCCCTCCATCTCGGTCTAAGAAGATGTGCATTCATATAGAATAGGTTCCTTTCTCCAGACTTTTTTTGGGTTAGCTGTGGTGAGCAACTCCCTCGGCTCCCTGGGACTTCCCCTAGATGTGTCTGAGCTCTTATGGGAAAAACTGTTGTTGAATCCCAGCTTCTGCCTCATCTCCCAGCCCATTTACCATTCTTAGGGCTGGAGACCTTGAACTACAATGGCGGTTCCTGAGGCTCTTCCCAGATCATGTCTGCCATCTGGTGGACATAGGTAGTAACTACACAGAGTCTGAGTGCAAATGACTAACTCGAAAGATTTTGTTTCCTCTTTCCAAATGGTTTTGCAGAAGACAAAGCTACACATTTAGATCAGCCAGAGCGGGGATTATGGAGTGGATTTTATTCCTTCTCCCCAGTCAGTTTCAGTATTTTTGCACTTTTCTATTTGTGTCTATGTTCCATTGTATAAATAGGGCAAATTTTAGACATTTTCTAACTGGTAGACATTTGAATTCTTCTCAGTTTGGGACATTCATAAAGTTATTGTGAAAATCATGTATAAAACTTTTAAGGAGAAGTGTTTCCATTTCTCTTCATTAAACAGCCAGGAGTAAAACCACTGTCAAAACTGGGGAGAGGCGGCTGAAATGATGTCATGGTCAACTTTTAAGCAACATCGCTGTGCCCTTGGCTCCCAAGGCCCTCAAGCCCGATCCTAGGAGTTGGTCTAGTTGATCCTGTGTGCTCTGAGGAGGAACTGGTCTGGGTAATGTTGTGGACTCTTGCCTGTGAACTCAAGGAAGATGTTCATCTGCTGTTAGCATCGGATAGTGAGGTCCAGGTTTCTGACCGGCCTAGCTGGAAAAGTGTCTGGCAGGGCACCACCTCTCCTGGGTGCTTCTGAGGCCTCAGAGAAAGTGTGAGAGTATCTGGTGCTGTAGAGGGGCCACCAGTGTGGACCCATGAGGACCCATACTTTCTGTACATGGAGACCTCGGGCCACTCTCTCCTCTGGAGGCCGGCCCTCACTGCAAGGTCACTATAGGTCATTGACAGATCTCTCTGAGTTTGATAATAAAACAAACGCTTCCTGGCCCATGCCTCTGTCTTCACCCTACAGGGAACTGTGAACTAGGCCTCTGTCTTCACCCTACAGGGAACTGTGAACTAGGCCTCTGAGTTCTGAGGTGCAAGCCCAGCCATGTCCTTTCCCTTCCCGCCCGGCCTAACGCATAGATGCCACATAGGTGACCAGTCAGGGTGAACACTGGAGTCATGCGGCATTCCAGAGAGGGAAATGGCTTCTCTGTCAATCACTAGAAGTAACCACAAGTGAAAGTTAGGTTTGGTTTGATTTATTTTTGTTTTTTTACTGAAGTCTTGCCCACCTTATTTTGTGCTGTAACAGATAAGGGAGTTCATATAAGATATGACCATATGCCTAGCCAGCCTTTAAACCAGCGGGAAAAGCCAGCCCACGTCAGGTTTAGACGGTTAGGTGACATTTTCTGTATGTTATCTCTCTAAGCTACTTTTGTGCATGCTGAGAAGATGCCAGAGAGTCCGGGTGGGCAAGCTCATCAGGTCAACGTCAGTGGAGTCAGCTCTATCTTGATGCTTCAGGGTTCGGATAAAGCCATTTGTGGGGATTTCTGCTCATAACCTAGTCTCAAGCATTTTAGCAACCTTGAGGAATCAAGACTGAAAACCATTCAACCGAGGAGTGCTCAGACCTACCTGAGACGAACGTGCCACACCCTTCCCTCCAAGGCTCAGAGATCTTCACGGAAGAGGAGGTAGAAAGGTTTGTAAAAGCCAGAGGTGGTAGGTGACTTCAAGGAAACGCCATTTTCTGGGTACCACAGGGCAGTCTGACATGAACCCACAGTGAATGTGACAGCTTACCCCAGCATGGTAGAGGGCGGTAGACAGAAAGTCCCAATACTAGCTAAGGAGTGATTAGCATTTGAGCTGGGAGAGGAGAAATCCAGCTTTCTTTAGTGGCGTGACCCCTGGTCTATCGACCACACTGCAGTACAGGCCTCATGCCCAAGAGTAGTTGGGCAGCACAACTAGACGCGAGGAGCTTTTCAGAAAGAAAAACAGGAAAACCCAAAAGTTAGGTGGGCAGGAAAGAAGGATGGAGAGGATCGATCTGGGAAGAGTTGGGATAGGAGGTGAATTTGGTCAAAATAGATTGTATAAATTTCTCAAAAAATAAAATAAATAAGATTTGAAAGATTCCACAGAGCATAGGTTTCGAACATAAAGAAAGATGGTAGAATACAAAATGAATCATGAACAATTTAGTGTCTTCCCGAGAGGAAGTGGGAAATGGGGAATGGTGCGATTATCTTATGACTCTACATCATGTGATTTTAGGTGATCATGTGTCATGCCAGCCTGTACTCATTCAGTCTGGCAAACCTCCAAGGCCCTCGAGACCATCATCCCATTGATCCTGATAAAATCCCGCTGCTCCCTGACGTGCCTCACTCACATCTTTTGCTGACTGAGAAGACAGTCTCTGTGAAGTTGTGCAGCTCCGTACATTCCAAGTGTGGACACTGCCCCTTAGCCCCGCCGCCCACTCCGGGTCATCCGGATTGTGCACAGGGAATAAGCTCCACAGCTTTACTGGACATCTGAAGCCTGCAATCGTGTTACATACTGAGTATACTATGGTTTTTCCTATACATAACTTCAAAAAAGTTTAATATAGAAATTAGGTACAGAAGCCAGGTGGTGGCGGTGCACGCCTCTAATCCCAGCAGAGAGGCGGAGGCAGGTGGGTCCTGAGTTCAAGGTCAGCCTGGGTAAAGAGTGAGTTCCAGGACAGCCAGAGATACACGTAGAAACCCTGTCCTGAAAAAAGAAATTGGATACAGTAGCAGATTAACAATAATTAATACTAAAATGAGACGAATGTAGCAATCTAACATAAATATGCCAAAATAAAAGTTATGTGGTTATGATATTGCTCGTATACCCCCTCTCTCTTTTTCTCCCCTCATTTGCCTTCTCTCTCTCCATCTTGTTCTTTCAATATCCTGCTATACTATATCTCATTTTCAGACCGTGTTTGACCACAGGTAGCTGACATGACAGAGAAATAAGTCATAAACGAGGGGTTCTACCATTTGTGGATTAAAATGTGATCTCAGCCGGGCAGTGGTGGCACACGCCTTTAATCCCAGCACTCGGGAGGCAGAGGCAGGCGGATCTTTGTGAGTTCGAGACCAGCCTGGTCTACAAGAGCTAGCTCCAGTACAAGCTCCAAAGCCCCAGAGAAACGCTGTCTCAAAAAAATAAATAAATAAATAAATAAATAAATAAATAAATAAATAAATAAAATGTGATCTCACAGCACATTCAACAGAAACATTTGTTCCCTGGAATATTTGAGTGAGAAAGAAATTCTACAGGCAAGAAAATGACATCCCTTGGCTAAGTAGACTTCAGCTTCTACGCCAATAGCACTCTGCTCAAGCTAATCTCCCTCCCACAGGGCGCCAAGCACAGACTGCGTCCTCTGTAAACCAGAGCTGCCTCCGCTGCCCTCTGACCTCCACACAACCATCTCACTGCTTCCCCATAGTTCCTGACAGCCTTGGGGACTATGATATCTGGATCCAGCACAGATGTCTACAGCATCAGTCTCACGCTAGCCTGTTTTCCACTCTTGCAGCCACTTCAGACTTCCTTTTCAAATCTGAATGAGTCTCTGTACAGCAATGCCGGTGTGCCCTCATGAGCAGAGGACATGGCTCAGTGGCTGTCCCATCCCATGCACTTGCCAATATTTCATTTTCAAAATAACACTGAGCATTTTTTGTTTGATGCTTTTTTTCTTGGTAATTTTTTCTTTGGCAAGCAAAACAATAGGCTCTACATATATATCATTGTACATGACGCTTCTCTCCCATCCCTACCACCTGGCCAGTTTCTCCTCCCCTCCTTTTGTTGATTATTCTTCCTCTCCTCACATAGTTTCCTTTCTGCTTTATTTGTAACACACAGAAACACGCATCCTCCCCCTCTTTTCTCCTTCTCTCTCCCCCTCACACACATTTACACTGACATCTGAGCCCTACTTCAAAGAAAATGTCCAATACTTCATCATTCCCATCACCTTCCTTTCCATCTCCTCCCCTTTAGGCGTCTCCACTTCCCACAAGACCAGATACTTTCATACTCAAGTTGCTTCTTCTTTAACATAATATTCTACTATTTCTTTGAGAATTCCCCATGTACATGTGACTATTTTGATCATATTTAATCCTCACTCCTTCCCCTAACCCCACTGAGATCCATCCCTTTCTCCTACCCCTTCCCAACTTCATGTCCTTTTTTTATATCCCACCAAGTCCAGTTTGGGCTGCCCATATCCTCATGCATCTGGAGCCACCTGAGGAGCAAGGTCAAGCTATCAGCAGCAACATCCTAAAAGAAAACTGAATCTCCCACCCTTTTCAAAAAGCCATCAGTTGGCATGCCAACTCAGGTGAGGTAAAACCCATAGGGACCCCTCTAGAGGAAGAGCTACAGGCAATTAACAGCCGCTGAGAGAGGAAGATCAGTCCTCTCAAGGGCAAGCCCCTCGGTAGATTATCCAATCCCAAGTACCAGCCCTAAACAGAAGTACATACAAGCAGTTCTAATTGGACACAGCAGGTTACACACACACACACACACACACACACACACACACACACCCCACAACAACAATAAAGAAGGAGAATTTAAGAGGAGTGGCGAGGCACAGGAGAAGTTAGAGGGGCAGAGAAAAGGGATGAATATTATATAGATGCAGTACTCAGGTGGGATAGTCTCCAAAATGTTATACCTTGGCAGTTAACAGTGTCTTTAAAAAGCTATAGTTTAAAAGGAAAACCGGCCAATAAGTCCTCGGTTAGGGGATACGAGCTCCTCTCTCTACGAGAGCCCCTGCTAGAGCGTTGGCTAGGCCAGCACACCTGCTCTGAGTTCATAGCACCCAGAAGATACGAGTTCCATCGTTGCACCCATCCCTGAGCCTCGGGTGAGGGGTAGGTGGATTGGGACCGAAATGTCCCATTTGTGTCTGGGCAGTCCCCAGATGTTTCCTCTCTACCTTTTGACAGTTTTAAGTTCATGTGTTAACTATCATGAACTACTCAAAAGCGCTTCTCTGATGAGGTCTGAGAGCCACAGCTGTGGGCAGAGACTTGAGTTTAGGGGGCACTTTGATACTGTGTCCATTTAGCAAAATAATAGCAAGCCCACCCCGAAAGCCTACAATATACCCTAAACATAGGTTCATAGCCAGATCAATAGCATCGGGCATGCCTCGCTCCTGTGGAAAGGATCAATCAAAAAGTGGTTGGTTATTCCCGTAAGTATCATGTCACTATCCCACCATGTGAATGCAGATGATAGGCACAGGGATAGATTAACAATAACTAATACTGACATAGAACAATTTTATCAATATTCCATACAGATGCTATAACAAAGGCTAAGATAAACCAGAGGCATATCAGGCCAGGCCAGTCCTTGCTGCAGCTCCCAGTGTTCACAGCTGGAGAGACAGCGGATGACTGTTTTCTTCCCACCAGTCTGCATAACATCTTCAGGTGCAAGCAGAGCTTCCCACACACAGGAAGCTTGATTGGTTTCCCCATGCCCTGTGACTAAAGCGTGTCTTCCGCAATAGGGTCTTAGCCTCAAGTTCTGGTGGGCAAGAGAGGGCTGTGGCCACAGCCTGTATTGTCTGGGGGCCCTCAAGAACACCCTTCACCAACAACAGGAGAGCTACACCCGGCAGTGAGCTTTTCATTTGGTAACAATGGCATCTGGAAGGGACATCCATCCCTGTCTGTGTAAGGTACCTCCAATTAGACTTTATTATATACAAATAGAAAGGAAGTTTATAAATAGTCTTTCTATTTGGCTTTTTCAAGCAGCTGTGGAATTAGCTATCCACCCCTGACTCCTTCCCTCCCATGCTTCTGCTCACTTAACCCACCCTTTCCGTCATTCCCCCTCTCCCCTTCATAGCCTCTGGATTCTACTACCCCAAACCTTTACAATCTTTCTTCTTCTTCTCACTCAGACCTTTTTTTTTTCATTTCCTGGCCTCTGCAGGCTCCAGTTTTAAACACTGAAATCCAAAGATCCAGCACTAGGACCTTCATGAGTGAGAACATGCAATGAACACCACATTTTACAAGCCTTTCTGGCCAGGTATGGTGGCTCACATCTTTAATCGCAATGCTTAGGAAGCAGAGGAAGAGGTGGGGCGGGGGATCTCAGTGAGTTTGGGGCCAGCCTGGACTACCAAGCGAGCTCCAGAGCACCCAGAACTACAGAGATGCTGTTTCAGAAAACAAACGAAAAAGACTTTTGGTCAAGGTATAATATCCTTACAGAAAAAGGCCATGTTCATTGCAAAGCTTGAAGGCCTCAGAATAATTCAAGAGTCCAGAAGACTCAGGTGGGTTCCGTGTCTACACTCTACCTCATACAGGGTTTGCCACAGGCTAGGTTTTAGCAGATTGAGTCACTGGTCCTGTTTTCAAACCTTACACAGAAGAATCATTGATTATATTCCTCACTGAATTATTTCCTTCAAAACCATCTTTGTAAGGCTCACCCATTTTCTGTACATAGTTCTTACATAATTGTTGTATGCAATATGTACTCCATCTTTTGAGCTCCTCACAATGTGTTTATGAATTCCAGTTGACCGGCATTTGAATAGCATTCAGTTTGGAGATATTACAGATAGGAACGGTGTAGACATCTCACTTCTACAACTTTATACGTGATGAAACCAAGTCTTAAAGAAGTTGGGTTCTTGTCCAGAAAACCATGCAGCATTTGGGATGGTGAAGCATGATTAATAAAAGCTCAGGACCAGAAATTGGGGGTCAGCCTGAAGATCCGAAAAGCAAAAGAGCCAGTCACTGGCTCTTACCTCAACCTCAGTCTGAAATGGCGATCCTGCCTCTTGGAATCTCAGAATGAAAGACTGTGTCTGAGAGCTGTCTTCCCCCATCTTATACTCCTCTCTAGGGCTGGGATTAAAGGTGAGCACCACTGGGATTAAAGGCATGAACCACCCGATTTCTATGGCAACTAGTGTGGCTATTGGGCATGTGTCCTTGTAGCTACTGTGACTAAAGGTGGGTGATACCATAACCTGGTCTGTAAGGCTGCCCAGTGGGACTGTTTTACTCTCTGATCTTCTGGAACTCTTTATTTATTAAAATACAATTGAAATGTCACTACAGGATGGACTGTGCCTCCTCTCAGAGCCTGAGCTTTAACCAGTGCCTTCCTGCTTGCCTGTCTATATGTCTGTCTGTCTGTCTGTCTGTCTGTCTGTCTTGATCCCTGTATCTCCTCCTCTGTGACTACACTTGGCCATGAGGTAGCACTGTGACCCTGAAGAAGACATAGTGTGGGTTCTGGGCAACAGTGAAGCTTCTGTCCAGCCAGATGGAGTGAGAATGGTAATATTGTGGCTCCTAGGATTCTGTGGCCTCCAGGGCTCCTCATCCCATGCAGTCAGTTCTATCCCATTCATGTAGGGAATGACTAACATCCAAAGTTTATGCATGTTATCAAATGACTATATCAGGATCTGCTATAAATGAACAAAGTCTGAGTGTGTGCCCAAAAGACTCACTTGGTCTCCAATATGGTGATGTTAAGAGATGGTTGAGGGGCCGGAGAGAAAGCTCAGCAGTTAAGAGCAAGAGAACTCAGGTTCAATACCCAGCACCAACACAGCAGCTCACAACTGCCCTTAACTCCATTGCCAGGAGACCTGATACTTCATCTCACTTCTGCAGGCCCCATGCAGGCCCATGGCAGACAGAAACATACAAGAAAACATCCTAGACACACACACACACACACACACACACACACACACACCTTGGTAATACTAATAAAAAATTGGTGGAACCTGCAAGAGGTGGAGCTCAGTGGAGGCCGTTCCTAGGTGCTACCCCACCTTGTCCCTTAGCTTCTTTTCTCTTTAGAACTCTCTCTCTTTTCTCTGTGTCTCTGTCTCTGTCTCTGTCTCTGTCTCTCTCTCTCTCTCTCTCTCTCTCTCTGCTTTTCTATTTCACCATACCATTCTAGCTCATATTCTTCCTTCTAGCTAATGTTCCTACTATAATGTCATTTTCTGTATTGACCCAGTCAAGGGGGCTCTCACACTCACAAGAGGCCAAATCTATATGGCCATCCAATCACTTAACGACCTGCAAGATAAATAAATCTCTTTGTTTTATAATATATACAGCCTCAGGTACTTTCCTATAGCAACATAAGTCTAATACAAAAGTCCATAGAGAAAATAACCTAAACACAAGCTCAAAGTGTCATTTCTACTTCTTTCAAATCTGAGCCAGGTCCTGTGCGACCCCAGCGACAGGTTCTGGTTCTGCAAGGACAGCTAACACTTGTCATTTAGAAACAATTAATATACGATGAAGAGCCTACAGAGGCCAATAAGTTATTGTAAAAGAAACGACAACAGTATTGGTAGCCATGAGGACAATAATAACAACTAATCGCTGGCAGACAATTACCTACATTAGACCACACTTTTACCCACCGCTCAATAGGTGTGGCCTACTCAAGTGCTCATTTTGTGAAGAAATTGAAGTTCATCAGGGCTGACTGTGACGTCATAGGCAGTAAATCTCAAAGCTGCTACTTCTACAACTAAACCACCATCAACAAGACACAGTCCCAGGGTCATCTCCCGCTGTGTCACCTTAACTCCTATGGCGTCCCTGCCCTGTGAGTAAGCTAGGGGAAGTCTCCCGGTGCTCCAGCCTGAAGTCAGCATCTGGGGTTGCCTGACGCTGGTGACAGGAAAGATGTGGCGGAGCAGAGGACAGTACTGTAATTCCAGAACATGGTCACCATGTGACAGCGTCGTCCTTCATTTTCCTATCATTCCCAGGAACATTTTGCCATCAAGTAATTCCACCTATGAGCCCAATGTGATAAGGTCTGTCTTCTAGAATATTTCCTCCAACCGGGAATTATCCCAAAGAGAGCAAACAATACAAAACTTCCCGGATTATGTTTTGATGTTGCTAACAATTTGATCATTCTAATTACAAAAAAAAAGAAAGAAAAGAAAAGAAAAAAGAATAAAGTCATGGTAGGAGGTGCCCAAACTTTCCATATTTATCACTGAATATCCATCTCATCTTACATCACATGCTCAGGTCAGTTATGGAAACACCCTGAGCCCTTAGTGCCTTGGCGGCCTGGGTTTGCTTTTGCTGTTGAGCAGACGGGATGTATTCGCATCTTTCCCTCTTGGCTTTGTAAAAGCAAAACTGTCGAAAAGCTTTTGCTTTGGATAGGTTCTGTTTTAAAAGTCAATATATTCTACCGAGAAAAAAATTACTTTTTCTAACCACAGGGAAATGATGGCTTCGTTTATTCAAGCCCCATACTTATTTTCTTTCCAGCTAATCCTGATCCTACAATCCCAGACAGTTAGCAGTGAGGTTTATCTTTAATCTGCAGCTGGGAACACATGGCCTCCAGGCATGCTGTGCCCACCTGCTCCTTATTAAGGCTAGCAGGGGCTACCCACACACAGTGACCCGGGAGAAATTGGACACAAGATTAATGCTGCATAAAATCTCACACTGTGAATGTCAGCTCTGGACTGCAGGATTTCAGTAATTAGAGGGGAACTAAAACCTTACAGATCTCTTCCCTCACTGTAAAATGTTAATCGACAAAGCAGTCAGAATAAAGAACTTCCAAACGATGGCACAAGGCGTGTTATTAAATGGGAGAAAATTCTACGCCTCTACATGGGCCTTCAGAAGAATAGATCACTAGGGAAAATATGAATACAATTTATAGGGAAGCTATATAAAGAAGGAACAACCACTTAAAAATATAAAGGGTGACAAAATGCTATTTCTGATACCCCAACCATGAGCATTTCTCAGAAGAAACCTTTCTTGTGTTCACTCACAGGTAGGGTCTAGATCATCTTTAAAGTCATGAATGTGGAAGCTGCCTTTGGAGGGAGTGGGGTGGGGGAGAAGAGAAGAGGAGAGAACGGTGAATTATATGCATGTGTGAAGATGTCACAGTGAGACCCATTGTTTTGTGTAAGTAATACAAGCCAATAATAAAGAACTCAAAGAAAGATGTCTGGGATTAAGAAGGGTAAAGGGCAAACAAGAACTCAAATCCTCAAGACATCCAGACTCCTTCCATCCTTTTTCTGTTTGACTTGACCCACAGGCTATATTTTTGTGATCCCAGCCCTCTCCTGCTTAATTAATTATGACTTTGTGTCCCAAAATAAAGAGAATATAGTTTTTGTGTCATTACCTCATTGTCTGGATTTTAAAATAGATATGGTATTAGAGTTTCCTAGAGATACAGAACTGATTAGAGTGGTGCATGCGTGCATGTGTGTGTGTGTGTGTGTGTGTGTGTGTGCGTGCGTGCGTGCGTGTGTGCGTGTGTGTGTACGTGTGACTGAGTGGATTACAATGGTCCAACTAGTCCAACAATGGCTGTCTCCCCATGAAAAACCCAGGAATACAGTAGTTATTCAGTCTATAAAACTGGAAGACTCAGTTGGTCTTCGGTACACCAGAATGCTGAAGACGTAGACTCTAATGCCAGTTCAGAAACACACTTGCCAGCGAGAGTGAGATCAACAATCGTACCACAAGGACATGTGCTCAATTACGTTCACAGCAGCATTGTTTGTCATAGCCAGAACCTGGAAACAACCTAAATGACCCTCGACTGAAGAATGGATAAGGAAAATGTGGTACATTTACACAATGGAGTACCACACAGCAGGAAAAAAAAATGACATCTTGAAATTTGCAGGCAAATGGGTGGAGCTAGAAAACATGAGTGAGGTAACCCAGACCCAGAAAGACAAATATCATATGTACTCACTCATAAGTGTTTTTAAACATAAAGTAAAGAAAAACCAGCCTACAACCCACAATTCCAGAGAACCTAGACAACAATGAGGATTCTAAGAGAGACATACATGGATCTAATCTACATGGGAAATAGAAAGAGACAAGATCTCCTGAGTAAATGAAGATCATGGAGACCTTGGGAGAGGGCTGAAGGGAGAGGGGAGAGGCAGGGAGGGGAGCAGAGAAAAATGTAGAGCTCAATAAAATCAACAAAAAAAAAGAGAGAAAAAGAAAAGAGTGAGAGCAAGCTTCCTTCTTCAGTGTCTTTTACACAGGTTGCCAGCAGAAGGTGTGGCCCAGATTAAAGGTGGATCTTCCCACCTCAGATGATTCAATCAAGAAAAACCCCTCACAGGTGTACCCAACAATCCCAGATGTGGTCAAATTGACAACCAAGAAGAGCCATCAACAGATACGAATTCTTACTCTCGTGTCTCTCATTTTTGGAGAAAGGATACCATAAGAAAATCATTTGAAGTCCAGACTGACCAATGAGATTTAACAAGACAGACAGAACCATCTGAAGTCAGGATTGACCAATGAAGTTTCACAAGACAGAAGCTTTGCCAGCCATAATGACAGAATGTTTACTGATTACATCTATAGAGTGGGTACATCAGGTTCATAAAACAATCCCTAGGGAATTGCTTACGACATCAACAGAAACATTTAACATAAATTATATTTAATTTACCCTCATATGAAAGGAGTCAGAGGCCTAGAAATTCCTGTCAGATAGGACCTGCATTCACTCATTCATTCTTCAAATTTTCCTGCAGTACTCACTGTTGAGGACTTAAAGAGTAGGGGGCAAAGCCAGCTTCATGTGGCCTGATGTTTGCTGTGTGAACTTGCAGAAGTGAAAACGGGTGTTGCTCTGTCTTGGTGTGAGATGCCGCTGACAGGTTGCTATGGTTGAGCCTGGTCCCCAGCTAGTGGTTTGTTTGGGGATGTTGTAAAAACATTGAGATATAGGTCCTAGCTGGCAGATGTATCACTGGGGACAGACATCTGCCGTTAGATTTCCTTGGGTTCTGGTCTAGAACCTCTGCCTGCTTCCTGATCTGCCAAGACATGAGACATTGCTATATTGTGCTCCAGCCACCATGGCGGACAGAACAATAACCGAAACCACATATTTCCTTCCTTAAAGTCTTACTGTTTCTGTCTTTCATTTTATCAGAATAACGAGGGAAAATAACTAATGCAGGAAAGTGATGCTGAGCAGAAGAGCCGTTGCTGTGGTGAAGCTGACCCTGTGGGTCATGGGCCCTTCCAATTGGTTTATGGGAGGAATATGGAAAACTTTGGAGTCTCAGGCTTGACTCATCCTACCATTCTGTAAGCAGATCTTACGAGGCAATTCTAATATAAATGTGAAAGACCAGAAGCCCGATGGAAATGCAAAGAGTCAAGACTGCTCATGAAGTTTCACAGAGTCATGACTCTGCCAGGAATGGGACAGACCATTCATGCTAAATTCTGACAAAGAATCTGACTACACTTTGTCAGATTTGAGGGTGATTTCAAAAGTCATGGACCCATGTCTTTGGCAGAGGAAATTTCAGGACAACATAACATTCAGAGTGTGGTGTGGCTCCTCGCCACCACCTTCGCCCCCGCTATCCTGCCCGAGGGACTCCTGGGAGAAGTCACTCCCAGATTTAGCCACTCAGCCACTGAGAGGCCAATGTAAGTGTGCTTTCAAGGGAAGCCCAGATATATTGCTAGCTGATGACAGAATCTGATACTGACCATATCGTGCCAGTTTGGCAGCAGCAGAATCCAGTTACAGGGACATCAGGCCGGTGACAGAGTTCCAAGGCAGCTGGGCCAGACAATGGGTCATAGGGTTGGGATCTACTAAGAGCAATATTTGAGGCTGTGACAGTGAAGACCAAGTTACAGTGGAGACCTCAGGATACTGAAGGTGTCGAGGGAATGAGGACAGATGCCAAGAAGAGCTGCAGGCACCAAGTGTCTCAGTCCAAGGGAAAGGCAATGTATGGACCTCCCAAGTCTATTGGAGGACATGTGACCCATCACATGTGATTCTATAACATGTCCCAGATGATGGACATGGAGCCGCAGGCTTCAGTGTTTCCCCAGCTAGGATTTGGTCTTGCTTTGGTCCACTTTTCCTTGTGAAGTCCTTTTGCCTTCCTTTGGGGATGGATTATTTCCTCTGTGTATATTTGAAATATGAAACCTATTTTCTGATTTCATGAGTATATATATGTGTGTGTGTGTATACACATACATGTATATGTACATATATATATATACATATATACATATGTTTAACTTTAGACTTCCTTGAGTCTCAGAAGAGATTGAACAGTTTTGAATAGTTTGGAGACTGGTAAAACCATATAAAATCTTGAAATTGGATATAATGCTGTTTGAATTACATGGCAGTCATGAGACTGCAGTGCCCTGGGGTGGGAGGCTAATGAAGTAAATAAAAATTAAATTAAAATGATTTTCCTTCCCTTAAGTTGTTTTGATCAGGTATTTTGTCAGCACAACAAGAAAAATAACTAATACAGATGAGAGAATATTTAGAAATTCTAATTGCTAGGACTTGGTAAGGGCCACGGGGTTAATTAAGAATATATAAAACAAGTTCCTGGTTTATATTTCCCCAACTAAACGGATATGTAAACCAGAGATGAAAACAAAGAGATTTCTAAGCTGGAGGAGACCTTGCTGGACCACTGACCCAGCAGCTGGATCAGAGCTCCTCAGTCCTGCCCAAAAGAAATATCTGGTTTTCTGCTTCCCTGGCCTAGGCAGACTCCCACCGCCTGGCGTCCTATGTACCTCTGCTGAACTGATTATACTGGCTTTAAAAAAGATTCCGGTGTCATCTACACATTAAGAGATCCCAAAATATCTATCAGAAAATGCCTAGCAATGATAAACTCAGCAATATGGCAGGAAACAGAATTAATTTTCACAAATCAATAGGTTTTCTAGACACCAACCACAAACATATAGAGAAGGAAATCATGGACCCACTCGCATTCGCAATTGCCTTAAAGAAAATACCTGGAAATAAGTCTAACCAAGGACCACTACAAGGAACACAAAGCATCCTGTGCTCGTGGGTTACTGTGGGCTCTGATATCCGCCAGCCTGACCATGACTTGAATACAGCTTGCTAGCTGGAAAGCTAGCAACTTAGAAAGACAATAGGTAAAGACTTGGCTCCAGCCTTCCTTTTCACTTGTAGATTGCTCAATAAGAAGTGGCTAGCTCCAAAGCTGGTGAGGAATGCAGGTGTGTGTGGAGAGAATGTGAGGTCCCCGGAAAAAGAATGTGAATAGAGAATTCCTGAGGGTGGAGGAGCATTTTGCAGGAAGCATTCAGAGCATGGATAACTTGGGGGAGAGACAATAAACGCAAGGTCATGCGGTAAAGGACAGAGATAGTCCTGAGCGGCTTTGAACAGTGATGGTGTGAAAGTCTGTTTCTTCCACACGCCTCCGAGAACACATTTGGGGAAAAACACCAGTTTCTATGTTGGGGCGACGGTCCCCAACAGGTTACTAGAATTAGCAGTGTTAAAAGCAATCTCAATCCAAATTCCCATCTCATTCTTTTCAGAAATAAATAAATAAATAAGTTGGATAGTGATAGCACATACCTTTAATTCCAACACAGGCAGAGGCAGACGCAGGCAGATCTCTGTGAGTTCAAGGCCACCCTGGTCTACAGAGCGAGTTCCAGGACAGGCTCCAAAGCTACACAGAGATACCCTGTCTTGAAAAACCAAACAAAACAAAAATAAATGAAATAAAATAAAAACCTATCCTGAGCAAAAGGAACAATAATGAAGGAATTACAATCCAAAACTTAAGATATACCACAGAGTCATAGTAATAAAAATAATATGGTATCGGTACAAAAACAGATATGTAGATCAATGGAACAGAACTGAAGAACCAAACATGGCACACTTACCTTCAGCCACTCAATATTTGACAAAGACGCCAAAAACCATACACTGGGGGAAAAGACGGCATCTTTAACAATGGTGCTGGGAAAACTGGATGTCTACATGTAGAAGAATGAAATTAGACCCTTATCTATCACCTTGATTAACAACTGCCTTCACATGGGTCAAGACCTAAACATGAATCTGCTAGAAGATAGGCAAGACCCTACATGCTACAGGTGTATGAAAGGACTTCCTGAAAAAGACTTCATTTGCCCAAGAGTTAAGGCCAACAATTGACAAGTGGGACTTCATAATACTAAAACACCTCTGCACGACTAAAGAAACAATCAGCCGAGGGAGGAAGGCCACCACAGACTGTGAAAGAGTCGTTGTTAGCTAGACATCTGACAGGGGATTAATAACCAGAATATACAAAGAACTCAAAAAGCAAAGAGCAAAGAAAAAGATGACCCATTCAAAAAATAAGACTGGGACCTGAATCGCACAGCAAGTTCTCAGAAGAAGAAAAAAATAGCTAAGAAAATCTCATGAAATGTTAATAGTCTCTAGCAATCAAGGAAATGCAAATCAAAACAACTTTGAGGTTTCATCTTATCACAGTCAGAACAGTAAAAAAGTCAACAGACCAAACAGCAGCAAATGGGAGAGAAGATGCAGAGAAGGAGGAACTCCCATTCACTGCTGATATGACTGAAAACTGGTACAATCATTTTGAAAAATCAGCGCAGAGAGTTCTCAAAAATGTAAAATAAATCTACCATATGATTCAGATATAGAGTCCTTGGCCATGTGCCCAAACGACTTGAAATCCCACTCTACAGATACTTGCTCAGTCCCGCCCATTGCTGCTCTACTCACAATAGCTAGGAAATGGAAACACCTAGATGCCCTCCAGCCCCTGAGTGGATAATGAAAATGTGGTCCATGTACGAACTGTAAAGAAAAATGAAATTGTGAACTTTGTAGGTAAATAGATGGAACTAGAAAAGTTCATAGAGATTGAGGTAACCAAGACCTAGAAAGATAAACATCACAGTTTCTCTTTTATTGTAGGCTCCTCACTCCAAGTCTTCGGTAACTACAGACACCAGGAAAGGAAAATGAGACCGTTTCCAGGATCAGAGAGTTAGAGGAGGAACAGGGTACAAGTGATCTGATCAGAAAAATGGGAAA